>JAAAKG020144026.1:0-11226 GCA_010014905.2 Druon quercuslanigerum
AAAAAAAATTTTTTTTTTTAAATAAACCCTTCTGTTGAAAAATTTAAACTTTTAGCATATAATAAAAGTCTGGAAGTAATCAAACGTCCTAAAGTTTTATTATTAATAAAATAAACTTATTTTAAAAAAATTGTTTTTTATTTGGATATTATTTATAATAATATTCAAATGAAAAAATTATTTTTCCTTTTCCAATAGAAAAGGAGAGGAGGTACGAAAATTCGTCACATGGCTCTTCTGGTTAAACTAAAAATCATGACGATCTGTCATTAGGAGGGGGGAGGTCAGTTTTGAATATTTGTAGCGTCACGAGATTTTTGGACAGCTAATAATGTAGACAATACACCTATGTCTAGTCACACAAATAATGTAGGTCACATACCTTCCCTTCTCCAAACTCTCAAGGGGGACAGTGCCTCCATTCCCACTTCAAGCAATTGTACACGTTGTACCAACAGTTTCCTTCTTTTCTAAAAAATAAATGTTTTTTAGAAAAATTCCATATAAAATGAAAAGTGTATTTTTAAGAGATCTACAAGTTTTATTAGATCTTTTTTGTAATTTTTTATTATATACAGATATAAACGGGAAAAAAAATATTACCTTAAAAAATCAAATTTGCGTGTATTTTCTCTACCATTTTCGTAATTAACGAGTAAAAATACATGGGTATACGTAGTTTTAAATATTTCGGAGGTAAATACTTTCCGGAACTTTATCCTCTATAACAAAAATTTAGAAATAGTAATATGCCCGAAAATTTGAATGAATGTTTCATTTTTTATAGAAAGCCCTTGCTTTAATTTCGTTTCTTTTCTAAATTTTGTTTGAAGAGAAGCTTTCTGCTTTAGTATGTCCTTGTAAAAGTAATTATAATACTTATTAATTTGTTAATCATTTTATATAAACAAACCCTTCTATTGGAAAATAAAAAATTTGTAAACTTTTAGATGTAATCAAACCTTAAAAAGTACAACAATGTCTTACAATTACTAGGTATAAAGAAAGTCGTTGCTTATTATTTTCACTTTTTTTTTTTTAATTTGATTTTAAAAAAGTCTAGTTTCTGTGAAACATTAGGAAAAAAATGTATACGTGGTAGGGTAAACAGGGGTGTATTACCGACATCTTAGGAAAAAGTTTTTAGAAATAGGAGAATATTAATTTATGTGCTTCTTGTTTGGTAACGAAGATGAATTCATCTGAAAGGGCAGATTTTTTTCGTTTTTAGGCAGTACCCAGTAATATAATTATTCGATGCCAAACTATATTGTAAGAAATATTATGTAATTTAGTTGCTTTAGACAATAAAGAACATTATTTTGTATAATTACGGGTGTTTTTAAAAGAAAAGACGAAGTTTTTGTCGAAAAGAAATATCTTCGATATTGTGTGGTTATGTTCAATTGATCAGTTCACGAATTTGTCAAATTCATTCCGGAGTGTCGGTGAATGATTTTTGAGGTTCGGAAATCAAAATCAATTAAAAAGATTTTGAACATTAAAGATTCTTAGAAGACTATGTCCTAGGGATGAAGAAAACAAATAGCAATCATAGCAACATGGACATCAATAAAAAATTGCGTATAATTCCCTAAAAACTTCCTTCTGTTGGGTGTCGTTCACTAAAAGATACGTATGTCGTTCACTCGTTTTCAAGGTGCGATAAGAATATTTCAAATACGTTAGATCTACTCCAAATTTGAAACTAATATTTATTTAATTATATTTTAAAACATAATCATCTAGCCTCTGAAAGTACTACAAAGTAAGAAATACCTTTTCTTTCAACTTTCAGAGGACTTTCAAGATAACGCAATGATTAATTTTTATGGTGTCAATACCATTTTATATTTCTGGACATTTAATAAAAGCATTTTCATTGCACAGTGTCGTTCACTAGAAGGGTGTCGGCAATACCCCTGTTTACCCTAGTTTCTCCATCTCATAAATTTTAAAACTGCTTTTTTTTACGAAATGAGAAAAATTTATTAACTGCTTTTCCGTGACTGTTAAATATGTGGCATATTTTTATTTGTTGATATTTTTGAAAATTGTTCTTACTAGATTTAAGAATTTACGTAAATATTAATTCGAGTTTAAGGAAAAATTATCTTTACATATTTCTAATATGTATAGATCAATAGTATCTTAAATGACTTGAAATCGTTAAAAACAAAATTGCGAAAAATTGTTCCTTATGCAGTTGTCATTTTAATGGCTTCATTTTTCTAAAATGTTATTACAAACAAACCTTTCGGTTTTAAAATTAAAAGGCCGTGTCTATAATTAATGAAATTTCCGTACGGATATAGCTTGACTTTTTCGGCACAAATAGAGCTGGAAAACGGGCTATTTTTACAGAAATTTCGGTACAAATAGCCAGATTTTTTCGGTGCGTGTAGACACATCCAAATTTTAATTAAAATTTTTAGCCTTTAATAAAAGTTTAGTAATAATAAAATGTGTAAAGATTTTAAAGGAATTTTCATTTTTTTAAATAAAAAATCTTTACTTTAATTAATTTTTTTAAAAGAGAGCTTTCTGTCTTTGGAAGACTAAACATTTTATGTTACAGAAAGAACTACCAAATACCAAAAATAGCATTATTTACTTTCTAGTATCTCCTAGTAAATATAATTCTAAGAATTTTAATTTTTTTATTTTGTTCTAAACAAACCCTTTTATTGCAAAATTTTATGGTAAACATTAAGATGTACATAACAATCCTTTTTTTGGTAAATTTAAATAAAAAATAGTAAATATAATAAAAGTTTCGAAAAAATGAAATACCTTACAATTTCAAGGGCTGTTTAATTTGTTTTTACAGAAGGTCGTTACCAGTGTTCCAAAGGAAAGTATTAAGGGAGTCGGATTTGCTGCTACGTGTTCTTTGGTAGTTTTAGATAAAGATGAATCTCCAGTTACAGTCAGTCCATCTGGTAACGTTTTTATTCTCTATCGCTATAAAAAGATAAAGAAATTATCTTATCTTTGAACTGTCTTTTCCTTGGTTTTAAAATGAAACTAAATTTATTAGAGTTTTTATTTACAAAATTTCTATAGAAATAACAAAAGTAATATATAAAAAGAATAATTTTTTATTAGAAAAAAAATGTCCTTTAAAAGTTTAATACAAGTTGAAATTTGTATTAAAACATTATGTCGTCTATACAAGGTTTAGAAAAACAGAAATAATCATTACCAAGCATTATTGTAAATTAATTGTATATTGCCACAATGTCGAATTAATTCTTTTCCTGATAATAAAAGTACGCAGTTACACGGTTAAAATTTTAATATATTTAATCAAAGGTAAAATATTGTTATTTGGAATTTTAAAAAATTGTGAATAAACTAAAATTTTTATTAAATTCGCATTGAGTAAATAAATAGATTGAAAGTTGTGCCTAAAAAAATGGAACTTTGAAAATTAAATTTCGCCGTTACCCTGATTTTTATGTACAGGTAATGATGAACAGAATATTATACTCTGGATGGACCACAGAGCAGAGTTGGAGGCAGAATTAATCAACTCAACAAATCACAAAGTGCTCAAATATGTAGGAGGTAAAATATCCTTAGAAATGCAAGCACCAAAAATGCTTTGGCTGAAAAATAACATGCCTGTTTCCTGGTCCCGCGCTCAACTTCTTTTCGATCTTCCCGATTTTCTCACATGGAAGGCAACTGGT
Source organism: Druon quercuslanigerum (assembly GCA_010014905.2). NCBI lineage: Eukaryota > Metazoa > Arthropoda > Insecta > Hymenoptera > Cynipidae > Druon > Druon quercuslanigerum. The sequence goes on from JAAAKG020144026.1 coordinate 3,696, forward strand.
TCAGAATCTCGGTATTTAATTGTATTTGGAATTTAATTTATAAATTCCGTTTACTTTTCACTGTTAAGTAGCGACATTTATTTTCAGATCTTTATGTTCTTTAGTCTGTAAGTGGAATTATTTCGCCAGTCCTAAAGAGAATGGTTGGAATTCCGATTTCTTCGACACGATTGGTTTATCTGATTTGAAAGAAAATAACTGGAAACGAATAGGTAAAATAAAAATGACTAATAATCTTAATTTACTAATCCTAATATTAAAAACATAAATAATTTTAAAATCAAGGGTTTTCAGCATTTTTTATATGATTTGAATAATTGAATACATTATTATATCTAAAATATACACATAAAATGAATAGTATCTGTAGGTTTGTTAGTTTTCTCTAAAGAGAAACATGAATTTCACTGATTATGTGCAACGTGCATTTGGAGATTAGAAAATAATGACCAATGACTAGAGAGCGAATTAGAACTACTGACTAGACCATCAATTTTGTCTTAATAATTTCGAGTTGAATGCGCTTTCAATTCTAAATATTTTAGACAGGTAAAATTTTGAAAAAGGACAATATTTCGAATGAAAGAAAAATAAATTAAACTAGTATATTTCCTAAATGAAAAGTTTAAAATTGGATACTTATAAGTTGAAAAAATTTAAAACAGAAGCTTTCAGAATTCAAAATCTTCAAACTAAAGTTTTAAATTTGGACAATTTCTTTAGAAAGAATTTGAGATTGTCTCACTTTTAATTCAAATCGTTCTGAATTGTCACATTTCTATTTCAAATTCAAGAATCTCGAAATTAAATAATTCCAGATTAAAATTCGATAGAAACCTAAATTTTTATTAAATTAAAAAAAACGGTTTAACGTAAAAATGGATTTGACAAGCTGCAAAATATAGAAAAATAAAAAAAATGTATGCTCCATAAATTGAAACTTAAAGGAATCCCAACTGTATTTAGACTAAAAAATATTTAGACGCGAATAATTGTTGTATTAAAACTTTTTAAACTTAAAAAATTCTCTTACTTCAAGTAAATTTAATCGTTTAGAAATTAGTAATTTTCAAATTGTTAATTATACTTTTCGTAATTCTACCAACTCAATTTTAGTCCTTTTCAAATTTAATAGTTTTAGATTTAAATATTATAATGTTTGGTTTAAATTTTAAACACACAAAACTTTCCAGTTTCTTAAATTCTTCGATATCGTAGAGAATAAACAGAATAAATTCAAAATAATGAACAATTAAGACAATAATTTTTCAAATTCAAGGCCTAAAAATGAGTTTGGAAAGTGTTCCTTGAAGTTCAACATTTCAAACTCAGTTAAAAAAATCTATTAAACAATTTCTTAAAAGAATTCCTAAAAACTTCCAATTTTGCGATTTAAATAGAAGTAGATGAATTTCGGAAAGTATAATTGACAATTTGAAAATAGTTAATTTCTAAAAATTAAATTCATTTTAAGTAAGAGACATTCTTCAGGGTTTGAGTACAAAAATGTTTTAACCTAACAATTCTTCTAGAATCTCAGAAGCTTTTAATTTGAAATATTTAATGCAGTTTTCAATTTAAAATGTTTAAATTTTAATCGTTTCGAATTTTAATTCATTAAAATGCAAGTATGAACTTTTAAGTTATTCAATTTTTAATGCTTTTAATTAAAAATAATACAATTTTCATTTCTCTGAACCTTAAATGATCTATTTTTGAAAATTCTAATAGTATTATAAAAGTCTGATCGCTTTGAATTATAAATGAGACAATTTTAACTTCTTTCGAAAGAAATTGTCCAATTTTAAAATCTTTAGCTTGAAGGTTTTGAGTTTTGAACGATTTTATTAAAAAAATGTTTCAATTTAAAATTGTCCAATTTTAAACGCTTTCTTTTAGAAATGAAAGAAGTGCAATTCTTTTTCATGGTCTAATAATTGCTAATAAGGACTTATTTTTTGCTATTGTAAACACAGGGTTATCACTAATTTTTTAAATAAAATATTGTACAATGTTTTATTATTCTCGAAAAGGGGAGAAATCCTTTTTTGCTTACGTGCTACTTTAACGTTACTGCGAAATAAATTACACTTGAAAATCGAAGGAAAAGACGTTTGGTAGAGATTTTTTGTAACTGCAAACCCTTTAAAAAGTACCAAATGTCAAATAAAGATAGTGTATTGCTTTTTTATGCATCACAAATGTTTTGCAGCAATACCAATTATGATTCGCGCCCTGGGTACGCCAGAAGTTTCTTCTTGGCAGTCAAACTCTCCATATAAGTAAGTCAGGTTGGCCTCTAAAAATAAAAAAAATAAAAAAAATAGCCATTAAAATTAAAAAATTAAAACTATCATACCTGTGAAATTCTTTAGTTTAAGTATTAAATACTAAACTAAAAAATCAAAGCATTAGTACTCTTCTGAAATAAAAGTATTTCAAAATAGAAAATTAATTCATAAATTTACCAAATTTTTAATGATGTATAATTAAAAATCAGAAGTCCTTTAATGTGTGGATAATTACTTTCTAAACTACCATATGTTTTTGTGATTCATAACTCTGTTAATACTAAAATATAAAAAGTTTTTTGTGGGAAATCCTTTCCAACTCATTTAAAATCACATAAAATTATTCTATTTTAAATCAGTTTTATCTTAAATTATTTCAAGTTTGAAAAGTTAAGTTTTTAATTTTTAATCTTTTTCTGTATTAAAAGCGAGCCAATTTTCAACCATAATTTTCTTATAATGAAAGAGAAGAATATTTTTCAATCTTTTTCTAAATCGAAACGAGAATATTTCTTATTTTAAGCATTTTTATTCAATTGGAAGGGTAGGCATTTTCGTATTTATTTGAAATTTGTAAATTTTTTTTGAATTCATCTCTTTATTCGAATAGGGATATTATGTATTTTAAGAGTAAGAGTGGCATTGTAAGACATTGTAAGAGTGGTATTGTTTATTTAAAAATTTGTATTGAGTTAGAAGGGAAGAAATTTTGGTGTTTATTTTTTTCTGAATTGAAAAAGGGAATTTTTTAATGTTATTAAAAAGTTGAGTAGGGATTTAAAAATTTTGCATCGCGCTTTTTAAAATTCACTCATTTTAATCCAAAATGCAAAATTAATAATTTGAAAATCAGTATAATAAAAGCATTTACATGCAAGGGAAACAAGCTTATTTTGAAGATAAAAAAAACACGAACAACGAGAGGAAATATAGAAGGAACATGTGGACAGAATGGATGAATCTTAAACTTTGATTAAATATAATTAATTTTTCATCACAAGGTTCAGTCGTCAAAGTTCCCGGAGAACCTGTCGGTTCCGGCTTATCAAAAAAAGCAGCAGCAGAATTAAATTTACTCCAAGGAACACCAGTTGGAACTTCAGTTATCGATGCCCATGCTGGTGGATTGGGAATGCTGGGTTGTGATTCTCCAAATCTGTCCGTTGAATTGACAAGCAGACTAGGTATGTTAAAATCCAAACCTTTGTATTACTTTAGTGCGAAAATTTTTATCTATTTTAATTCAAAGGATTAATCTGCGGCACCTCAACTTGTCACATGGCTGTTAGTCAAAAAGAGATTTTCATTGATGGTGTTTGGGGTCCTTACTACAGTGCTATGTTTCCTGGATTGTGGCTTAGTGAAGGTGGTCAGAGTGCAACTGGAAAATTGATAGATCATATCATCGATACTCATCCTGCAACTTTTGAAATTTACGGGAAACTAGAAGAGAAATGGTATTGTCTATTGTCTAAAGATTTAAATTTTCACACTTTCTGGCCTTGGACTCAATGATAAATTCAACAGTGGGTTAATACTACAATAGGGCCTCGAGATAAGGGGCCTCAAGTTAAGGTATTCCGAGAACTGCTGGCCTCGTGTGGTCTCGGAATGTGAGGATGTGTGGACCTTACCTCCAGGCCACAGTGTAGTATAAATTTTGAAAAAAAGGAAGACAACAGCGTCATACAATTTTTTAAATATTATACTGAGGGATTAGCTACGTTTCTAATCTGATATCAATGTGCATCTCCTATGAAGTCGCGTAAAATCCTTCCGAATCTTTTTAATGACCCCAAAAACTTTAAAATCTGTTCAAATTCTTCAGGAACCCCTCGAATCTGTTGTGATCCTCTGAAAATCCTAAAAAACTTGTCAATCTTTTTGGATCCCTTGAAATCTTGTCATTTATTTTGAAACCCTTAAATCTGGCGAAATAATTGAAATCCCTGGAAATCCGTAGAAATCCTGAAAAGTCCCTTGAAATTTGTTTTAATTTATTCTTTAAAGTTTACTCGAAATCCGTTGGAATAGCTTGAAATCTGTGAAATATCATTGATATCCTGGATAACTTATTCAAATCCTTTGAAATTTCCTGTAATTATACAAACTTCTTCGGAAACCCTTAAAAATGTCAAAATCTCGTTAAATTACTAGGAATCTTTTAAAATACTCTAAACTCTTAAAAATTCTTTGAAATCCCTTGAAATTGAACAAATCCCTTAAAATCTATAGAAATTATTTATAATCTTTTAATTTATTTTGAAATCTTATGTATCTCTCAAATATTATAAAATTTCTTGAAATTTTCGGAATTTGTTAAAAGTTCTGAAATTTTACAAATAAAACACTATGGTGAAAAAAAGGATCCCGTATTTCACAGCTTTTCACAGTTTCACAATTTTTTTCTCGTAAACGATGCAAAATATCACAAGCAAGAGCTATTTTTTGTAGAACTTTTCTAGGCGTGTAAACTTTTATCTGAAAATTTGATTGTGCCTTTCGATGTTTCCAAGAAGAATGTAAATTTTGAATTTTCAACAATATTTTTTTTCGATGTAAAGCAAGAGTTTACCGCAAGAACCAACATTTCTAGAAAAACGGCCACTATGTTGTAATTTTATCAAATTCTTAGGGGATTATTTGAAACAGGAAAAATTACCAAAGCAAATAAAAAAATGCCGAACATCTAGGCTCCTTCGAAAAATACTTCACTTTGAAAAAAGTTTATGTCAATTTTAAAAATTCGCAGTTAATTGTCTAATGATTGTAACAAATCAAAAAGAAAAATTTAATTAAACTGCGAAATACGTATTTCTTTATTTTCACCATAGAATTTTATATGCAAATACGAAATTATTCTAATACCCTAAGCTGGAACTCTGCCAGATTTGAAGTAGAATTGGTTTATGTCTATGTATAGTCTTTCAAATCCATCCAAATTCTCAAAATTCCTTAAAATCTTTTCATACACTTTAAAAATCCTTTGAAGTTTTGAATCTCTTGGAATCTTGTAAAATACCCAAAAATCTGTTAAATCTTCTAAAAACTATTAAAATCCTTGAGATTTTATAAGATCGCGTAGGCTTGCTAAAATCTCTATAAATTCCTTGAAATACTTTAAAAGCCCGTGAATTATCCTGCCGTTCAAAAGCCCCCAACCACCTTTTTTTATTACTGATTAGGTTCTATTAATTTTAATTATGCCAGAGCAAAAAAATGTTCTGTTTAAAGGGCTTTGCTCTCAAAATTTTGTACAAAATGAGCCCAGGATGAAGCCAAATGGTCTATTTTTAAAGTAGATATTGCAAAAAATATGAAAATTTCAATGTTTTCTTTAATTTTCAATAACATCCGTAATAATCAATATTTTTTAATGTTCTTAGGCTGTTTTTAAAGCTGTTTTTCTGGTTTGTAAATATATGAAACATTTAACTATACATTTGTTATAAAAGTCCCCGAAAATATATGTTCATTAATTTTGTTTATTTGTTTGTTTAGCTCTGACATAATTTAAATTAAGAGAACGAAGTGAAACGGCAGTGTATCTTGCAACTTTTAATATCTTTTAAAATGTCTTTAAAAATGTTGATAAAGTAAAAATTCCTTGAAATCTTCTGAAATTTAGATTTTTGCGATGGCAGATGTTATTTTAGCCAATCAGCGAAAAAGTTTGAAAATATGTTTAAAGACATAGTGAAAAAATATTTACATCACGGAGGAATTTTAGAAAATAGTAAGATTAGTATGTTACTTTTTCAAAATAGTTGCTCCGTGCTCTGCATTTTGCAAAAACCTTCTATAACTTTGCAATATTGTTTTTAGGCATATCCAACAGTATTTATATGATCTCTTAAAAACAATGGCCAGGAAACAAAATGTCTTGAATGAATCCTACTTGACAAAGGATCTCCATGTGTGGCCAGATTTCCATGGAAATCGATCTCCGCTCGCAGATCCGACTTTACGCGGAATGGTAATTGTATTTTTACATTCTCATCAAAGAAGGTATTAGATTTGTGTAAAATTTGACCCCCTCGGTTTTTGTCAAATGCCCCCCTGAACCCGAAAAACAGGTTTTTACGAATGTGTCTGTATGTATGTATGTATGTATGTATGTATGCATGTTTGTATGTATGTATGTATGTCTGACTGTGAGCACGATAACTTTCGAAAAAATTACCAGATTGGATTGGCCTTTGGTATACTCTTTTAGTGTCTTAAATTCAAGGTCAAGTTCGTTAGCCAGCCATTTTGGATAAAAATTCAAAAAGTGAGCACATTTTGAAAATTTTTGAGACCACTTTTTTTCAAGATTTGAAAATTTTATGTACATTTATTAGTAGTACTCGAAAAGACTAACAATTTATGACAATTACTTTTTTCGATGAAAAAAAAAATTACCGGAGTTATAGCAGTTTCAAAATCCAAAAAAAGAAACGAAAATGAACATTTTAAGCCAAACAACGCACGATATCAAAGAAGTCAAGAGGGGAAAAACGTTTGTTTTTGAAAGTCCTGCAAGATTATCATAATAAGTTTTTGAACTCGTTCGAAAAATCGAAAATTCAAATTTTGATCGCAGAAAAAATAATAAAAAATCAAAATTTTCAGTGTGCGGTCAAACTATGCAAGATACAAAGAAAGATGTAGAGACTAAAATTGTGCAGCCAAAAAAGATCTACAAATTTGTTATGAATCACTTTTTGGTAGGACGTGTAGTTTTTGTTTTATTCGTAAAAAATAACATTAACAATAAAAAATTTTTCAGAGCTATAGCAATTTCAAAATCCAAAAAAAGAAACAAAAATTAGCGTTATCAGCCAAACAATGCAAGATACGAAAAAAAGTCAATACGAGAAAAAGGTGTTCCTTTGCACACCCTATACAAGATTGTCATAACGAATTTTTGAATTTTTTTAAAAAATCGAAAATTTACAGTTTTATTGCACAAAAAATAATGACAAATTAAAAATTCCATTTTACGGACAAACTAGGCAAGATACGACAAATTATGATTGGAAAAAAATTGCGCACTCAAAAAAGATCTACAAATTTTTTAGGGTCACTTTTTGAAATAATACATTTCTCACGGTAGCTGCGAATAAAGATTAGTGAAAAATAAAGAATAAATGATAAAATCATGTTACTGGACAAAATTTATACTTTATTTTGCAATATCTGAATAAGCAGTCCCGGGCCGAGGTAAAGAATTTAATATAATGAATTTTTAAATTATT
>JAAAKG020144027.1:0-11226 GCA_010014905.2 Druon quercuslanigerum
CACAAATCTACATTTTGTTTTATATTATTATTTCTTGGGCTGATTGCACCGTGATTTCGAAATGAATAGTCAGATTTTTCAAATTTTACATTAATTTTGAAACTTCTCAACGATTCGAAATATCTCTTCAACTTACTCGATTTTTTAAAGGAATAATGAGTATTCAATATTTATTTATACAAGAAAATTCAGCAATTAAAATTATAACATTCAAAGTTTATTTTTTTGATTTAGTTTTGAATATTTGTTTTCTAATTAATTATTTGAAATGAACAGTCAAATATTTCTAAATATTAAGCAAATTTATCTTTGTCTTAATCAAAAAATTTCAAATTCTGAAATTTTAGACTGATACATTATATGAAATTTAATAAATTTGAATATAATAATTAATTGATGATAAATAAACTAATTAATAAACATATATTAATTAATAATTATTTTGAAGTTATTTTACAATAGAAAATAGTTTATACAGTTTTAATCGTGCGTTCAAATTTGTTTAACTACTAAGAATTTCCAATTGAAACGGTTTAATTTTTAACGTTGAAATTTGGAAATTCTTAAATTATTAACTGATTCTGAATCGTCTTGCAAAATCAATTTTAATATTATTCATTTGTCATTCCTTAATGTACAGTTCAATTTTAAAAATCATTATAATTTATATTTTTAGTTGAACAACCATTTTTTTAATCGAAAATTGTCGATTTCAAACGCTGCTAATTTTTTATTTTTTCGAATTAAGCATTGCCGACTAAATGATATAATTGAAACAATTTAACTAATTATTTTTAAAAATTGTTCCAATTAAACTTGAACATATTTTTTTCTCTCCAAATTTAACAAATTCCTGGCTAAAAAATAAATTGACTGTCTTTTCCCTGTTTTTCCCGGTCTCATAAAATTCCTAATAATTTCCCGGTTCAGCGACCACCTTGCCAAAGTTTCAGAATTTTATTTTTCAACATAAAACATACTTTAACTTAAGCATTTCAAAATTTTTGTTTTCATAGATATGAATCAAAACTCATTAAAAAAAACGATTATTTGTAATTTTATTTCATTAAAATATTATTTTAAGATAATAATTCTGAAATTTACGATTACAGGAATGTTCTAAATTTTCCCAGATAGAGGCCCAATTGAATTGAATAGAAAATATTTCCCAGTACAATTAATTCCAAACCTCAATTTTTACATTATTCAAGAAAATAATATTTGTTTAATTACTTGAAAAATTTGCGCGCAATATAAATATTATTCTGGTAAAACATTCTTCCATGAATTTCTATAAGATATTTGCATTTTAATACTTGGCATAATAATAGTGTGAAATCAGAGTTAGGCATTTAATAATTTTAAAGTTTCATTTTCATAATTTATCCAATCGTTTATATCCACTCGTTTTCTGTTACAGACTGATCCTCAAGAATTGAATAATATAGTATAAAGGCATTTTCCCGCTGAAAACAAAACGAAGATGACTTTAAAAACGGAAAACAAGGATGCGGAAGAGGTCACAATTGATATAACAGAAGCGATAAAGGAGAATGAAAATTTGAAAAAAGATGAACTTTTGGAAAATCCTCATTATCGTGTAGAAGAAGGCTGGGGGATCATAATTGGAATTTCATTTATCTTACTATGGGCCTTGGTATATTACAAATACTTGGAGGCAGCAAATGCATCCCATCTTCGTCGAGTTCCGCGCCAAGGCTATTAGGATACACAAATTAGACATGAACTATTCTAGTCGCTAATGGTCACAAGTCTGCAAACTTAAGTCTTAATTTAATTAAAAATTAGAAAAATATGAATTTTCCATAATAATTTGGAATTAGGATACAGATAAAAAATAAGCTGTAGCACGATCCAGAAGTTTAAATCATTAAAATTACACCAACAGAAAATAATGGATTTCATTATAATATAGTTATAATTATTTATATATTATGCGTTGATATGAAGCATAAATAATTTACCTGCAAAATATCATAATTATTATTAAAAAAGTTCCTGCAAAAATTAAAAGTTATTAAATACATTATTATTAGGTTTACATGTTTTTCATAAATAGTAGTTTATCTATTTTATAATACTGCAAATTTTTATTTGAAGATTTACATTTTCATCCTTATAATATTTTAACAAACGATAAATAACTGATTAATTTATTTAAAAAGAAAAAAGTATTCGTTGAAATCTTTACGAACTCTTTGTCAATACGTTACAATCTTTTGACGAATTTAAAATCTTTGTGAAACCTTGAAATTTCTATGAAATCTTTGGGAATCTTTTAACATTTTTGTAAAATCCTTCAAATCGTTATGAAACCTTTTTTTAATCTTCGTTTGTGAAATCTTAGTGCTCGTTTGAAATATATTTGAAATATTCTCAAATTTATTGAAACCTTTTGAAATTTTTTAAATCTTGTTTACTGTACCCTTTTTAAAATCTTTGAAATTCTCGAAATCTTAATGAATTTTTAAAATATTTGTGAAATCTTTCTAAAATATTATGAATTCGTTTGAAATCATTTAAATCTTTGAAATCTGTATGCAATTTTTATAAAATCTTTGAAATCTTTTGGATTAATTTGAAATCATTAAAATATTCGAATCATCGTGAATTATTTTGATATCTTGTAGAAAAATTTGAAATCGTTTCAAATCTGTGAAATGTTTTGAAATCTTGCAGAACTGGTGTACCGTGTCCTTTTTAAATCTTCAAAATTCTTGCATTCTTTTAAAATCTGGATGCAATTTTTATGAAATCTTTGTAAAATCTATCTGAAAACTTTTGTAACAATTTGAAATGATTACAATATGTGAAATTTTCGCGAACTTTATGAAATCTTTTGAAATATACGTAAATTCTTTCTTAAATATTTGCAAAATTTTTTGAAACATTTTTAAATGTTTACAATTTGGTGCACTGTACCCTTTTTTAAATCTTTGAAATCTTTTGAAAGCTTTAAAATCTTTGTGAAATTGTTGTGAAATCTTTAACATCTGGCGTGCACACCCTTTTTGAATCATTAAAATCCCTGAAATCTTGTGAAATTTTCAAAATTTCTTTAAATTTTTTAAAATCTTGGAAATCTAATGTACAAAAAAAGCCAAGTGGTCGACTGCTTGCAAAATCCGTTCTATGCAGTAATGCCTCATTCGAATTCTGAAACTGAATTAACACAGAAGTTTTCAACCAATAATTTTTATAATTTCTAAGTTGAATATCACAAAAAATGTATCACTTTAAAAATCCACATTAGCAGAGAAGATATTAAAAACTTATTTACATTATTGACAATATTAAGGTCTGTTCATTGTAACTTATAAATTAATTGATACAGTTTACAAAAAGTGCCTTGAAATCTCTTTATTTATTCTGCAATTAACAAAAGATAAATTATATCTTAATAAATAAAAAAACACATTTCAGTAGTAAGATTTCTTCTAAACGAGACTTTTCTTACATTCCAAAAATTTACATTTCTCTTCGCATTTTAATCAAATAATTGTTTTAAAAGCAAAAACAGAACAAAATTAATGTTTTCATGAAAAAATCAAGGAGAATGATTCTAGGTTTTTTAAGATTTTCATGGTCGCTCCTCTGAAAAATGTATCTATTCAAAAGTGTTGCTAATCGAATAAACTATTATTTACGTTCTTTACTCATTATTATATTCCATTATATTCGAAAGTGGAAGTATATACTCGCTAAACACTCAATTCGAAAGCTTAAATTTATAATACCATTAAAATTGTGTTAGAAAATTATTTTTATATTGTATTATAAATTGTATTTATTATGTTTTCAAAAATAAATTTAAAGGATCATATTTAACTTTTTATTCCAATTCAAAATTTATTTAAAGATATATTCTACTTTTGTCAGAATGTTTGAATGACTATTGTCCATATTGTTCCTTTAGTATTAATGGAAAACGTTTTGAAAACTTTTTTGAAATATAAAATAAGTGATATTGTTTTCATGAAAATAGCGTTTTGATTAGTAAAAAATAAATTGGTCTATAGTCCCTCATCAACCCAAAGAGATGAATACATTGCATTATTAACCAAACATTTGTGAACTTTTAAGTAAGAGACTGATTTTTAACAAAATAGCTGAATTTTCAATCAAGTAGTTAAATTTTCAAGCCAAAAGGACGAATTTTTTGGAAGAAATTTGAACTTTCAACAAAAAAGATCATTTCCAACCAATAAAATTGACTTCTACCACAAGACTAATTTTCGCGCCAGAAAGACAAAGCTTGTAGAAGACGATTGAATGTTGTACAAAAAATTGGATTTTGAACCAAACAAGATAACTTGTCTACCGTAAAAGGTGAGTTTTCAATCAAAAGGAAGAATTTATCAACAAAACAGTTAAATTTTCAAAGAATTAATCAAACGTTCAACAAAATGATTACATTTTTAACCAAATAGTTAAATTTGTAACCTACAAAAATGAATTTTAAAACAAAAAGATTAAGTTTCTACCGAAAGACGAATTTTCAACAAATTAAAGTCTGAATCAGCTCCATTTTTAGACAAAAAGTGTAAATTTTCAACCAAGAACATTAGTTTTCTAAAGAAAAACGAGTTTTCAACAAAATACATGAATTTTCAGTTAAAAATATAACGTATCAAATAAAAATGGAATAGTTAGAATTTTACTTGGAAACATTAATTTTTATCAAAAACGAAAGGAATTTTCAACGAAACAGTTGTATTTAAAAACAAAGAAGATGATTCCTCAAGTAGAACATTTAATTTTTAACAAAGTAGTTCAACTTTCAACCAAGTAGTTGATTTTTTAACGAAATCCAGAACGAGATTCTGGATGTTTCTAACTATTTTAAAATTACAATAGAAAGCCCGCGAAAAGTAGAACAACTAGCGCCGCGCTACATATGATGGAACTAAAATTCTGCTATGACCTTGGGACACAAGGGAACACCATCATTGCCAATCTTTATTTGAACTTGCCTGCTTTGTTTATAATACGCATACCTAAACTGTGTCACATACGTTTCTGCAAAAAAATGATGCTACGAAAAGTAATATTTATATATTATGGCAAAAATTTCCTATGGAAGGAGTAAATAATAGTAATCAGAGGTAAGTTATAATTTTTTTTCTTATTCAAAATATTGGTTATTGCAAGTACAGTTTATCCCTGCTCAAAAGTCCCATATGGGAACCCATAGGAACCCATATAGGAACCTACATGGGAACCGATATAGGTATGCACGTGGATGGCTACGTTAAATCATATTGGCAAATGGGGAAACGAAATGAAATGGTTATCTCTGTGGGAACCCATATGGGAACCTACAAGGAATCTAAATGAGATCCAATATCGATTTCTTTGCATGGGGAAACCCATAAATTGCTCGTACATCGTCCATAACAGAACTTTAATTTTTTAAATATTATAATTTTACAAAATATTACCCTTATGGTATGTCCGCGAAGTTTTGGCACGTCAACCATAAAAAACCAAACTTTTGTTATGAAATAATTTGCGGTGGTCATTATGTGGTGTTTTTTTTTATATTTGGTGATCAAAATTGCAAAAATACAACATTTTCAAAATAGGGGTGCTAACTACACATATTTTACAAAAATTCTTTTTAATAATCTTTTTTTTTATCATTTGATGATCACTTGGTGGTGGTTTTTCGTATCTGATGGTCAAAATTGTGACAGATATTAAATTTCAGAAAATATAAGACATGCGCAGCGCAGATTTTTCTGTGCATATGGTAGTGGCGCGAAGTTTAAAAGTAAGAAATACTCAAAGACAACCGAAGTGTTCCATTGTGCGTACTTAGTTCTTGCAATACTACATTGCAATTCTTTGGTGCTCACTTGGCCGTACTTCTTGATATTCTTTAATTAGACAGACAGAACAAGACAAACAAGACAGTCATCAAACAGAAATGATTGATTTTAAGTGGTACTGACTATTATTGCGGAATTTTTCGTAAAACTATGCGGTCAAATGTAGCACTAGGGCTAATATTATGGAAATTTTCTTAATATTAGCAGAAATTTCATTTTAAAATATCTAATTATTTAAAAGAAGACGATTTTTTGGATTTTATTATTTTTTTTTACTTTTCGATTTCGCGCTTATTCCATATACGTAGAAAGTAGAAAGAGCTAAGCGTGTTCCTTTTTTGAAAATTAATGTCACAATTTTTACTACAAAAAGATCTCAAAGGGAGTTTTTGAAAAATATAAAATAGTTACGTGCCACTAATTATGAAAATAACGTAGTTTTTACAATTTAGACCACCAAATATTAAAAACCACCACATAATGACCATCAAATTATTCGACTAAAAAAAGATTGGACTTTTATGGTTGAGGTGGAAACTTTGAGTTGTGTATTTTATAGATATAAGAAGCGATAGTAAAAGAAAATTTAATTGCAAAACACATTGTTAAAATAAATGTTGTTCGAAAATTTTAAAAAACTGTTATTAAAAACAATATTTTTTCTTTGAAAGTACGTCCTCCGTAATATTACTTTGATTCTTTAAATAATAAAAAAAAACTATATGTGTCAGACATCTGATGTTTGGCACTGCCAAAAATCAGATTTCTGGAAAGAAGAGTATTTTCTATGATGTCAAGAATTTAAATGATATTATGTCATGTGTTATGAAATAAAAGCACGATTTTTTTTTTAAATAAATTTTATAACTTACGAAAAATAATTATTTGAAAAATAGTTTTATTGTTTGAACATTTTCTTACTGTCGGGTTTTTATTATATATTTCAAAAACGTTAAATTTTTTTAACGACTTCAACCATAGAACAATTTACTTTTAAAATTGGAAACAGTACAGGTGTAGAGAATCTGTTCTCCGAAAAAATAAGTCATCATTTATTAAAATTTAACCATTTAAAAAAAATCAGTTGCAAAAAGCATTGTTAAATTAAATTTTTTTTGTGATAAAAAAGTAGAATAAAAGATATTTTTTATTCAAAGTAAAATCAGCAGTAATATTATTTTAATTCTTAAAGTTATCAAAAGAATATTTTTTTCAGAGTTCTGCTTTTTGGCATAACTAACTTAAAAAAAGATTAATGAGGAAAAGGAAAAAATAATAAGTTTACATTTTTTTAAATCATATAAGGACAATCAGTAGCATTTTGTATTATATATTATACAAGAATTAGGGTTCTGGAATTCTTTAAAAAAATTGATTGTCTTAATTTAAAAAAAAAACACATTTTTTCTTGCTCCTTTTGACGTGTTTTTATAATTCCAGTAATGGCGAGGCCAATTGTCCTTTTATCAAATTTTGACGAATTGAAATTCCATTTGACACTAAAAAATGGTAAACATAAATGAGTTTTATCATTATATATTACTTTAAAAATTGTTTTTAAAAATATCAAATTGTAACCAACTGTCACCATTATTGGGATTGTCAGGATTACTGAAAGTGAAATTTCCATATTATCAATTGTGATAAAAATTGTATAGTGAATAGCGCCATCAGAGAAAGTATCAAGCTAATTTATTTTTTGTATTTAATTTTTGGGAAATGATAAAAAATGTAAAGAAGCATGTCTGTTTGGAAAAAACTAACCGATTTTATTATGGACAAAAATATAGGCTGTCTCATCGATACCAGCAGATTTCTTCACTAATTGATAAAAACATTAATAACAAATTTAAAAACCCCATATCGAATCTGTTTTGTTAGTTTAATTAAAAAATTACTTGTACCAAGGAATTAATTCCGTGACAATTTTTGGGAAGTATTTTAGGCGCTGAAACAAAAGAAATTAAATGTAAAACTGCTTTTGTACTTGACTTTACTTTTCAATTTATCAGAAAATTATCAATCATATGTTTCAGAACATCAGAAACACCTGGATTTTAAAAACGAGATAAAAGACGATTTCGAATTCTAATCAGTGGAGAGTATTATGAATAATTTCTATATGGGTTTTAAGCAAAAATGGAAGCTTCGAAAAATTCTGATCCCACAGTCAAAGAAATTTCAACTTATACAGAAATAATCAACTTGGTTATTTGGGTATTCGTTATTCTATCGATTTCAAGCCTTCTTGAGACGGGTTTAATGAATCCAATGTTTAAAAAAGAATACCAAAACATTCCACTCTGCAAGAAAATCATTCCGTTTGAAAATATAAAATACTCTGGAATAAACGATACGATGCATCCGAAACGTTTCATCGCAAACTTTGAGTATCTTGCAAATCAAGAAAATCTAGATGAACACGAAAAACAATATTATTTCATTCAATCGCTTACAAAGGATGCTAAGAACTGGTTAGATCTTCGTGGTTACGGAACTTATGAGGAGATGAAGAAAGCATTTCTCAAATTTTACTGGGGTCTCGAAATGCAGAATATTTTCCGGAATTTTTTGGAGAACGGAACGTATCATCCCAGTGGTGGATTATCTGCAAAAAATTACTTTTTCAAGTATTTCAATGAAGCAACATTCTTGGACAATCCTCCTACTGAGGAAGAAATCATTTTCTATCTATTTTACCATTTTGACTTAAAAATGTCGATAAGGAATGAATTGAATAGTCGACAAGTGAAAACCATCGAAGAAGCTTTGGATTTTTTAACAAGGGCAGAAGCAGACTCTGTGCTGGGCAGAAGTTTTCAAAAGTGCCTATCCTAGAGAAAAAACTGATTCTTTTCTGATACGATTTTTCTAAGATCACGCCAGAAGTTTTTTAAAATTAGATAGTTTGTGCGTGCTGGCGTTTACTGATAATATTACACTGTTAGAAATTTTTGTAGAAATTTTCTGAATCTGGTCTCTAAAGCTTTCAGCAGAAACCGTTTCTAAATTTTCCTAAACTGTAACCGAAATTTCAGCAAGGGTACCTGCATAAAACTCCAGTCACATGTTTTAGAAAATTTTGTTACAGTTTAGGAATTTTCAGTTACTGTAACTGAAAATTAAAAGAGGTTAAAAATTTTGTTTCAGTTCATTAATTTTAATATAAGTCATGTAATTTTATAATAAGAAGTTTTTTTACATTTGATTCATTGAGTATATTATATGACATAGTTATTTACATATAAACTTCGCTCGTATATAGTCTTACTATAATTTTTATTTTTAAGACAAATATATTCTTCAAATTTCTATTAAAATTAATAAACCAAACAATAATGATTATACATTAATTGTTTAAACAAAAAATTTCTCACTAAATTTGCACAAAATGTTATTTGTAGCAAAATAGGTAAAGCTTCAACCAAAGAAATTAATTTTCAACTAAAATATGAATGTTGCACAAAAAAGGATTTCTTAACAAAGTCATTCAAGCAAAATTTTCAAAATAAAAGTTAAATCCTCAAACAGAGAGAAGATTAACTTTCAAGAAAAGAGTAGCATTTTTTCAAGAAAGATGAAATTTGTACTAAAAGAGATGAATTTTTATATCAAAAATAAAAATTAAAAAACAATTTAATTTTCATCCGAAAAAGACTTTATTTTGAATTTTTAAAGCCTAAATATAAGTTTTCAAAACGAAGAAGTAAATCTTCTGCGAGAATTTTACTTTAATTTTTAACAAAATATTGGAAGTTTTATTAAAAAAGGACAACTTTTGGAAAAAATGGTTGAATTTTTAAACAAACAGTTGCATTTTTATCCAAGACAGGTGTCATTTCTATTAAATTAGATGAATTTTTCGATGAGAAAGACAAATAAAAAAAATAGTTGAATTTGCATCCAAAAAAGGTTTCAGTTTTACTTTTTAGCATAACAATATAACTTTTAAGTAAGAAAGAAATTTTTTATGAGAATGAGAAGGAGTAGAAGAAACCTGTAAGAACGATTGTTCAATGATTCAACAGAAAAAAAAAAATTAACGCACCTTCGGTTTGTATTCATATTATGTATTACAAAATTATTTGATCTAAAATCGCGAAACAACCCTATTTGTTCTACTATTTCCAGAATTAATGATTAGAGCACAGAAATAAGATTTAACTTTGGAAATGCTAAAACTTCAGATTAATAAATTATTATTATTATATAATTATTTTTAACTTGTAATAAATTATGTAGCTCTTGAAAATTACTTTGTTTTTTTGAAATGCCTTAAAATCTTTCAAATCCTTTGAGACCCCTTCAAATTTTTTTTAATTTATTGAAAATATCCTGGAATCATTTTTAATCTCATAAAAAAAATTTATTCTGTGGAAATATCTTTTAAATTTTTTTGAATTTTTGAAACTTTTTTTTTATTTCCGGTGGACTTAAAAAAAGACGATAAACACTATCAGAATAAGAAAGGAAGCAATAAATTCTCAGATCAAAAATTAGAGAAGTTTAAGGGCAACATTCGGATATAGTCATAATTTCATGCAATTTTTTTCGCATTGGCATTTTTTTCGAAATTCATTTTTTCGTATTTCCTGGAAAAATTTTTATATGCAAGCGAAACAGCCAACTTCCTTCTAGTTTTTAAATGGATTTGCGAAAATCGCGTTTTGGTATCTAGAGCATGGTTCGCGGTCTAAACCTGTAAACTGCTTATGGCGTCTTATGGGGAATCCGAGCTTTTTCTAACAACGGCTCTGTTTACTCGTAGAATAGGCCAGTGAGACACATGTCAGTGAAGGTGAGTGACGCGTCTCGACTACTAACAATCAGAAAATTTTTAAAATAAACAGTTTAACATTTTGTCAGTACATATGTTATGTTCGGCTTGCGATTCCAAACATTTGGACATATAAAACTCGCCCGCAGCTTGAAAAACACAGAAACATGCGAGCCCAAAAAAAAAACAATAGAAAACCAGCGGTAGAACACTGCAGATAACAGGTTTAGACCGCTGAACCCCTTGCAGATAACATATGAATACAGCTTTAAATTGTGTATTATTGTATATTATTTGTATTATATTGTTATTTTATTATTATTATATTTGTATTATCTTTTGAGTCTGAGTATCTATTGAATCTTTGTCATTTGCAGTTGTGTTGTTTGCATTCTAAATTCTAAATTTTGTCCAAGTTATGATCGCGAATCTTAAATTGTGTCGGGCTGGAGCATTCAACGGACGAGCGAAAAGATAAGTCTATTTTATTTTCTTTGATACTGTGGAATTTCCCAATTTGGGGAATTTTCTTGCTCCAGAATGCTATAATTAATCGGGAATATTTTCATCCGCGTGTTTTATAATTTTGAAATATTA
>JAAAKG020144028.1:0-11225 GCA_010014905.2 Druon quercuslanigerum
TGCTGACCTTGAATCTTTATGTACTGACATCCAATCGAGGACCTTCAACTCATAGGACAGAATCACCGTTGGAGCTTTTTCACTACTTACTCTGAACCAGAATCTTAGGGGTAAAAATAGTAATAATGATAATATATTTTCTACAAATAAACATTTAGCGGTTTAACATCTTAACGCCCAGTCTCTCAAAGCGCATATTCACTTAATGCTTAACGAATTTATTAATGATAATTCGGTTGCTGTTCCTAATTATTACTTTCGGCGCTGTGATAGAGTTGACAGGCAGGGTGGTGGGTTTTGAGTGTACATCTTAGCTTTCCTCGCAGCATGTATTTTGCAAACCTCTTCTTGTGATGATACTGACTCTTCCTCTATACCTTTAACTGAATTTATTATTGTAGAAATTAAAGTACCTAATTCTCCTAATATCCTCCTCTCGTCCAAATACTGGCCCTATCACTGATTTTAAAACGGCATTTTCTCTTCTCTTTCCCCTTTAAACTAATGTTATTATCGTCGGCGATTTTAATGCTGATCTTTGTAAACATGCCTATTATTCTAACCATATCCGACGATTTTTATTTTCCAATGACCTGTTTATCGTACCGTACTCTCCCAGACACCATACTGCCTCTTCTCACACATGGTTAGATATATGTGCTGTTTATGATGAGGACAGGATAGTAGAATATGGCCAAAGATAAATACTATTTCTATCCCAGCATGATCTCATTTATGTTAAGTATTGTTACCTACTCCCTAAAAAGTAAACAGACTCCTATCTTATCGCGATTTTCGTAACATGAATGTTGATGATTTCTGTAGATATTTGGTATCTTGTAATTGGGCTGAAATGTCTTCAGTTGATCCGATTGAAAATAAAATGTTTATGTTTAATGCAATTGCAACAGATGCTAATAAAAAATTCTCTACGCTTCGTATGTACCAACATAGGAGATTACCTGCGCCGTGGATTACTCAGGAACTAAGGTCAATGATGAAGGAGAGAGATAGGCTATACAAAGCAGTTATACGTAATAACTCTGTTTATCTATTGCTATCTAACAGAATTGCTTATAATACAGCGAAACTAACGAACATCAATCACCCTTTTCGCCTTTTGAATGAATTCCGCAGATTGGGTCTTGTTAACCCTAAAAAGAATGATGGATCTGTGCATATGTCTGTTGAAGATTTTAATACTTATTATCATTCTGTTTTAAATATATTCTCGTCCTGTTCCTTTCTGCCGCCAACTACATCACAAAATGCATTTGAAACGGATTTCTATTTTTATCCTTTTTCTTTCATGGACGTTATTAAGGCTGTTGAATCTTGCGGTAGCGATTCGAAAGGCATTGATGGTATTCTTATAAGCTATATTGAAAGAGGCTGGGAGGTTTTTCTTCCTCACTTAGTGAACCTTTTTAATTATTCCATCAATTCATGTACATTTCCTGCCCTATGAAGAAAGTCAATCATTCGCCCTATACCTAAATTTATGAACCCGGTTTCACTTGGTGATTACAGGCCTCTCTGTCTTTTATGTGCGTCCTCTAAGGTTTTTAAGAAAATTATATTTAAGCAATTGACCGAATATCTTGAAACAAACAATCTGTATGATACATACCAAACGGGGTTTAGGCAAGGCCACAACACCCAGGCTGCTTTGTTGAAGGTCACCAGTGATATAAAGCTTACCACTGACTCACGTATGATCACCATTTTGGTTCTTATTGATTTTAGCAAAGTTTCGATATGGTGCATCATGGTATTCTCCTTAGTAAACTGAGTGGAATTAGTTGCTCAAATAAAGTTGTAGCATGGTTTTCGTCCTATCTTCTTGATAGGCAACAAGCGGTATTTGATCCTGATAAAAATATGTTATCTAACTGGCTTCCGGTACCTTCTGGTGTACCTCAGGGATCGGTTTTAGGACCTATCCTGTTTATTATATACATCACTGATCTTAAGCATTTTCCTAAACTTGTTAAGTACTTCCTTTATGCTGATGACCTTCAAATCTATATTTACTGTTCTCCGCGTGATATATCTTTGGCAATCGGGATTTTAAATCAAACGATTGAGCTTTTGACTACATGGGCCACAACTAACAAACTTTCCATTAACGTTTCTAAGACAAAGGCCATGATCCTCGGTAGTCCTGCCTATCTTAGTAACATCGATACGTCAGTTTTACCTCCGCTAATATTAAATGGTTCTATTTCTCAATACAATAACTCTGCTAGCAATTTGGGCGTCATATTTAATCCTTCGCTTAACTGACAGGACCAAGTCTGTCATATTGTCAATAAAATACATAGAACATTGTATCCTCTCAAAGTTAACAGGAAGATCCTGGATAAGTCTCTCCGCATTAAATTAGTCTGGTTTACGATGATATTTCACTTAAAATCGATGTAAAACTACAGAGAGCACTAAATGCATGTGTGCTATTTATCTACGACTTGCCAAGGTACACATCCATATCACCGTATATTAATTCGCTAAATTGGTTAAGAGTTAAAAATCGACCAAGGACTCTATTTTCACCACTCTCATCGTTTGGAATGGGCATCAGGCTATGTTGCATATAAAAACGCAACTTAAATTATCATATCTACGGAGACAGTATTGGATCATAACAGGGAGTTGTATTGTAAAAAAGGTTTTGAGTCGTAGCGTTGCTTGCGCTCGAAATCGTTCAACCACTTGCACTCAACTCATGGGTCAACTACCTACTGATGGATTTACTAGACCATCTCGAGCCTTTTCTAAAAGCGGTCTGGATTATGCTGATCCTATTTGGATGCGAACAACTACGGGTCCGTTTGGAGGCTTGTTCGGACTACACAGCTGATGGCTTCATAGCGGCTTACAAACGGTTTGCTACTTGACATGCCATGAGTACTTTTCTCTATAGTGACTGCGGTACCAATTCTTTGAGGCAGATAGACAGCCACTAACACTTTAAAATGATGCCTCTGCTGTCTAATCGACCATCAGCCGCTATATTGCTGATATAGAAGCTACATGGCGTTTCAACCCTCCAGTCGCCCCGCATTTCGGAGGACTTTGGGAAGCAGTTGTCCGTTCGTTAAAACATCATCTTCTTTGTGTAGTGGGAGATGCTACTCTGACTTTTAAGGAAATGACAACCTAACACACACAGGTGGAAGCTTGTCTAAATTCACGTCCGCTACCGGGTCAGAGCGATGATCCGAATGATTTGGTACCGTTGACACAGAGTCATTTCTTGATCGGTTCTATAATCTTCAGGGTTCCAGAACCTTCTTTCGTCGACCATAATCAAAATCGATTACAACGCTGGCAGCTGACTAGACAGATGTATGAAGATTTCTGGACCAGAAGGTCCTCTACATATCTCCAAGGACTTCAAACTCGTCTGAAGTGGCAGAAGCCTGTTCCTTCAATCAAGATCGACGATCTCGTGCTGATCTTGCACGAAGAAGTTCCTCCTACGAAGTGGTCTCAACGTCGTGTCATTGCTAGACATCCGAGTGCAGAAAGTCATGTCAAGTCCGTTACTTTACGTATTGCTACTGGGACTCTCGATAGACCCTTCGGAGGTGGAACTTAACTCGTGAGTTCTTTCTGTGACTGTAGTGAGTTTTCATTTTTCGTGCTTTTTAATCGTCGAAGGGGCCAGGGCCAGTCTGCAAACTGTCACGAAGCACGCAAGTCGAAATGTTCACTCGTCTAACTTTGATAAAATTGTTAGTGCAATGTAG
This sequence comes from Druon quercuslanigerum, assembly GCA_010014905.2. NCBI lineage: Eukaryota > Metazoa > Arthropoda > Insecta > Hymenoptera > Cynipidae > Druon > Druon quercuslanigerum. The sequence continues at coordinate 3,753 of JAAAKG020144028.1, forward strand.
TCTTTTGATAGAAGGCAGAAACTTTGACACTCTTTGTCAATAAATTATATTTCGTTTTTGGTGCTAAACAAATATGAAGTGATTAGGTGACCTTTTTTTACCATTACCCTTCAATCCCACTATGAATATTGATTCCTTTATTGTTATTTCTTATCATCTTGAAATTTGCTTTATGAGGTTTAATTAAAAGTCCTACCTGATATGATAAATTGTAAAATAAATTTTTGAAAATTATTAAAAGGATTGTAATCAAAATTATTATAAATTTTTATATTTTTATCTTACTTTTAGACCGTCGAAATGGAAGTACTCGCTTATTCTTTTGTGGAGTTCTTGTGAAGCTGGAGAACCGCCTATTGCTCCAGTCAAAATGTGATTTATGGAAGCACCCACTCGTTGTTGAACATCAATCAGATTTACCTGCAGCAAATTTTAATGTTGAATAATCAATCGTTTTATATTTAATAAAAAGATGTTGCCGCTGAGCTGACTGAAGCATTGTTTTATCTAGACAATGTACTATTATAATTATGGTTTACCGTAAAATGACACTATGCAGCACATGTGGTGAAAATCGGATCATCTTGCAAATGAAATATTTTTTAATTAATTAATAGCACATAGTGTGAGAGTTTCGTAAGACCCCTTCGGCGGTCATCTGTAAAGACGGTTTTAAGATGCGGAGGGCCGAAACAAATAATTATGCTGCTTGTATGCAATAGGGTGGGCCAAGAAGTAAAAAATTGAAAGTCTTAAACCTGCCTACGGTGAAAAGCTGTTATGGGCATGCTATTGCAAATAAATATCTCTAATTGATTTCAAAAACTACATCAAAAACTACAATACAAAAATTACATTTTTACATATTATATTTAATTTTTAGCAATTTATGCCAGTTTTCAATACAAATAATTACCAATGAACAAATTTAATATCACCCATAACTTTTCACACAAGTTGTAATTGTTTAAATATACGTATGTTATTTAAAAAATTATATTTTCCCAAAAAATGTTCAAAATAATTGTATTTTCTGAATTATATGTTATTATTATTATTATATTATTATTATAATATTTTTATTTTTTTCTTATAACATTTTTCAAACTTTCATTCGTTTAAACGGTTTTTATTTGCGCAAGCAGTTTTCTTTTGAAAACTTTTTTAAATAATATAAAATGCAACACATACAATAATTTTTCTGACCGCATATCGTATAGAAAAAATATAATAGCCATTTCTTAATTATTTAAACGAGCTGAATTTGTGTAAACAATTATTTTTCACCCAAAGATTTTGAGTAGTAAATTCTTCTTAAAGCTTTCAAACAATGACATAGAGTGTTTAAAAGAATTTGTTACTCCTCAAAATCGTTTAATATTATATATAATGTAAAAAATACGATTACAAAACATTTTTGAAAAATCACTTTGAAAATTTTTTTTTGTTTAAACAATAAAAAAGGTCATGTCTATTAGTAATGTCTATTAGTAATTATTTGCATAAAAAAAGACGACACGAATTGCGAGAACTTGCGTTGGAAATACTAACTCGCTTAAAATACTGACTGCTGTGAGAACAAAAACATTTTGGCAGTCCCATGTGCCAATATACCAACAGCATATATAGCTAACGCCGAGCTATTGCCGAGTCCGTGACATGTTACACAGAATAAGTCTTCCCGCAACATGTCTTCGTAGAAAATCACTTTCCACGTCTAAAAACATATATGATCCTTAGTAGAACCATGGGACAACTTATCTTGAGGCAAGAACTAACGCTAAGGGCTTGAAATACTGACTGTTGTGAGAACAGAAATAGTAGTAGGTAGCCCTAAGGGCCGTTTTTCCAGAATATATATATATATATATATACATTGTTTGGTTCCTGTAGAATCATGTAGGTCTATGACAAAGCCACCGAACGCGTCCTCGGGTTGCACATAGAGGATCCCTGTGCCAAGGTTTTCTGCTGAATATGGTTACATAGGCAGTTGCGGACAACTGTCCAGGGGTGGTCCCGAAGGAATTAACCCCCAAGCGGAGGTATGAGCACCGTGCCGAAAGCTGAATGGTACCTGGGTGAGGTGTCTAGAGTGGTGACTCTGAGATACCGGGCGACCTCTCAGAGTACGAAACCTTATCCTTGTATACGGGGTTCTACAAGGATGGACGAACCCTTTTCCCAAGCTTCTCGTGGGGACAACAATGATAACAACAAACATAGTTGTAGTAAGTGCGGTTCAAACCAATAGAACGCGCAGGGCTCCCGACAATGGGTCGGCCAACAAAGCCGACCACTCTAGAGTTGGGGGACCAACGGTTGATCATAAGACCAAAAGAGAAATGCATCAACTCGCCATAATGATAGGCTGGGCAAGATTGTGCGCGTCCCGCATTCAGTGTGTGATTGACTATATAACATCTGTCAAGAATTTTGCAGCCATGGTTCTAGAGTTCGCGCGCGAACTCCAGATCCGTTATCACACACTTAACACTGGTTGTCGCATTAATCGCATAAAGCAATTTGGGATACCTGGGGCCATGAGGCCTATACTCCCGATGTTAAATCCGTGCCCGATCGCTCGGAAAAATGCATACAAATCTCCTACCAGCTCTTCCGTTCGGCAGGAAACGGTAATAGAAAAATTGTTCGCCGTTTCGCAAGACTACGCGAGTGAACGCCCTCAATGCGAAACTTGATCGAACCAAGAAGACCCGGGCGCCTAAAAGGGAAGAATCTCAGTTACTTACATGCACAAAAGAGGACATGTAAGTGTCAGCAGCGGGGTCCTCGTGCAGGTTGATTCTTCTAGTGCCTTCCCACCCATTTCGATGGCACCGCGTGTCAACGAAGCTGGCAGAAAGTCACTACGCCAAAGGCCATAACTGCACCACAACTCTATTTGAAAACAATTGTTCGCCGCCTCATAGGCTACTCGTATGAACGCCCTCAATATGAGGCTCGATCGAACAATTCTTCTCGACTGGCCATTCAACCATTACGTCTGCGTGCTTTGCGTCACTCCGCAGGCACTTCGACTTTTGGACCAGTCCGAGCGTGGCACAGTCACGGTAACGCACAACCGAGAACTAAGTACAAGACAATAGTCCTCTTCAAAACCTTAATCCGATTCGGCCAGCTCTCCCTTAATCCAAAGGACAAGGGTACAGCTGTTGCCCATCTAACACGACGAGGACGTACGGATTCGGTCCACCCGACAGGGTGTGTCACTAGTTAAACTAGGTCCTTCCCTTGTCGTTGCCTTGGCAGTGGTTTCGCTAGATCACACTCTTAACAATTCGAAGCCGCTGACCATCAGGCAGCATATTGTTGAGAGAATACGGATAATATCTGACGATAAGAGAAGTCGAGGGAATTACAGGCCAATCACTCGTCTGAATACACTGTATAAGATACTTACAGCTATCCTAAATGATAGGATTGTTCGGGCAATCGGACCTGTGTGGCAAGAAATTTATGAATAACGTGGGTCAATAAAATTCGTAGCAGGATGTCGGGAGAACCTGCTTATCTATAGATGTGTCTGCAAAGATGCAGCATCTTACCAGCGTGACCTAACGATGGCTTGGATTGATTACCGGAAAGCTTTCGAGTCAAACTCCCATAAACTTATCATCTGTGTTTTGGAAAGCTTAAAGGTTTATCCGTAAATTGTGAGGTACATAGAGAGATTGATGCCACTTTGGAAAACCAGATTTACTATCCTATCTGGAAAAAATCTTGTAAGAACTAACAAGGTAACTTTCCAAAGAGGATTATTTCAGGGCGAATCCATGAGCTCACTCCTCTTTTACTTCACATTATTACCACTATCTCTAGCGCATCGCCATTCCCAGGAGTACCTTTGCGAAAAACCTGCAGATCGAAAGCACAAGGTCTCCCATGTATTTTACATGGATCATCTTAAGAGTTATGCTACAAATAAGGAGCAATTACATATAGCTCTAGGGATTGTCGAAAGATACACAAAAAATAGGAATGGAATTTGGGTTAGGAAAATGCGCCAAGGTTTATTTGAAGCCAGGAAAACTTAATGGCATCTGTGAAGACCCTGAGCTCGTCGACAGAAGCGCTATACGACACCTTTGCTCTGGAGAGACTTATACGTACCTGGGCGTGCCACAGAGCCGCATTCAGGATGTGATATCTACAAAGGATACTCTCCGAAGCAGATATAAGTGGCTCATCCGGCAGATTTGGTGTTCCGAACTGTCCGCGAGGAACAAAGCATCTGCAACGAACATGCTTGCCGTCCCGGTAGTACTCTATTCATTTGGAGTGGCTCCATGGACCAAGAGCGAGCTCAGATCCCTGGATATCGGGACACGAAAGGTTATGCATACAAACAAAAGCATGCATCTTAAGTCTTCTGTTCAGCGACTTTACATCTCACGCCGTCAAGGTTGTCGCGGAATATTAAATCTTGAATGTCTTCACAACAGGATTATTTTGGGTACAGCGCATAGGATTGCAAATGGAAGAGAACCTATTCTTAAAATGGTCAGGAAGCATGAAGAAGTGGGCATAGGAGCGTTTCTGTACAAAGCAGCCGAGGAGGCTGCTCAAACACTCGGACTTAACTTCAGTATCAGGGGTAAGCAGAATGCATCAAATCTTATCTATGTCGAGTACTCACTCCTGAAAGCACAGTAGAAAAACTTTTGGGAACAGCTCCTCGATTAGAGGATGCACGGCATCTTCCCCAGATATGTGGAGGATCTTTCAATGTCGTGTGAGCTAACTTTCGCTTTCCTTAAATCACCCGGATCGACGTCGGGCACGGAGGGTTTCATTTTGGCATATCAAGATGGTGTCATTTTCACCTTAGCATACCGTCGCTACATTTTGAGCTAAGACATTCCCGATGATAGCTGCAGGGCGTGCCATGCACATTCCGAGCATCTAGGACACATACTATAGGATAGGTTCTTCTCGCCAGGATAAGCCGAGGTCTGTACTAGTAAAATTGTTCGTGACCGAATTTTCTCAGCCTAGCGATCTCTTGGTGAGTTAAAGGCCAGCATTATGGATCCTGCTCTCGATGATTCACTCATATACCTGAATTACAATCATTTTCCTGAAACATATGCTGTATATAAATAAACACGCTCCTGTCTTCAACAACTTAAAATACCGATAAAGAATGTTTGGATCAGAAATGAGATGATCTGTGTTAAACATTCTGATGAAGTTTCTCCAACAGTACTTCGCTCTACTGCTGACCTTGAATCTTTTTGTACTGACATCCAATCGAGGACCTTCAACTCATAGGACAGAATCACCGTTGGAGCTTCTTTACTACTTACTCTGAACCAGAATCTTAGGGGTAAAAATAGTAATAATGATAATATATTTTCTGCAAATAAACATTTAACGGTTTGTCATGTTAACGCACAGTCTCTCAAAGCACATATTCACGAATTACGGTTTTTTCTTATTTCTAATCCTTATGACATTATTGCTATTTCTGAGACTTGGCTTAACGAATTTAATAATGATAATTTGGTTGCTATTCCTAATTATTACTTTCTGTGCTGTGATAGAGTTGACAGACAGGGTGGTGGGGTTGGCGTGTACATCTTATAATCCCTCGCAGCACGTATTTTGCAAACCTCTTCTTGTGATGATACTCACTCTTCCTCTGTACCTTCAACTGAATTTATTATTATAGAGATTAATGTACCTAACGCTCCCAATATCCTCCTCTCGATAGTTTAACGTCTACCAAATACTGGCCCTATCACTGATTTTGAAACGGAATTTTCTCTTTACTTCCCCCTTTACACTAATATTATTATGTTCGGCGATTTTAATGCCGATCTTTGCAAAGATGCCTATTATTCTAACCATATCCGACGATTTTTCTTTTCCAATGACCTGTTCATCGTACCGTACTCTCCCACACACCATGCTGCATCTTCTCACACATGGTTAGATATATGTGCTGTTTATGATAAGGAAAGGATAGTAGAATTTGGCCAAACAGAAGTACAATTTCTATCCCAGCATGATCTCACTTATGTTAAGTATTGTTACCTTCTCCCCAAACAGAAAAACAGACTCCTATCTTATCGCGATTTTCGAAACATGAATGTTGATGATTTCTTCAGATATTTGGTATCTTGTAATTCGGCTGAATTGTCTTCAGTTGATCTGATCGAAAATAAGATTTCTTTATTTAATGTAATTGTAGTCGATGCTAATGAAAAATTCTCTACGCTTCGTATGTACCAACCTAGGAGATTACCTGCGCCGTGGATTACTCAGGAACTAAGGTCAATGATGAAGGAGAGAGATAGGCTATACAAAGTAGATATACGTAACAACTCTAATTTTCTCATGTCTGAATTCCGCTCCCTGAGAAACGGGGTTCAAAATAATTTGCTATCTAACAGAATTGCTTATAATTCAGCCAAACTAACGAACATCAATGACCCATATCGCCTTTGGAATGAGTTCCGCAGATTGGGCCTTGTTAACCCTCAAAAGGATGGTGGATCATTGCATATGTCTGTTGAAGATTTTAATACTTATTATCATTCTGTTTTGAATATATCCTCGTCCTATTTCTTCGTGTCACCTACTACATCACAAAATGCACTTAAAACGGATTTCTACTTTTCTCCTGTTTCTTTCATGGACGTTATTAAGGCTGTTGAATCTTGCGGTAGCGATTCCAAAGGCATTGTTAGTATTCCTATAAGCTATTATAAAAGAGGTCTGGAGGTTTTTCTTGCTCACTTAGTGAACCTTTTCAATTATTCCATCAATTCATGTACATTTCCTGCCCTATGGAGAAAGTCGATCATCTATGAACCCGGTTTCACTGGGTGATTACAGGCCTCTCTCTCTTTTATGTGCGTCCTCTAAGGTGTTTGAGAAAATTATATCCAAGCAATTGACTTAATATCTTGAAAAGAACAATCTGTATGATACATACCAAACGGGATTTAGGCAAGGCCACAACACCCAGGCAGCTCTGTTGAAGGTCACCAGTGATATAAAGCTTGCGATTGACTCACGTGTGCTCACCGTTTTGGTTCTTATTGATTTCAGCAAAGCTTTCGAAATGGTGGATCATGGTATTCTCCTTAGTAAAGTGAGAGGAAGCAGTTGCTCAAATAAAGTTGTAGTATGTTTTTCGTCCTATCTTCTTGATAGGCAACAAGCGGTATTTGATCCTGATAAAAATATGTTATCTAACTGGCTTGCGGTAACTTCTGGTGTACCTCAGGGATCGGTTTTAGGACCTATACTGTTTATTATATACATCACTAATCTTAAGCATTTTCTCAAACTTGTTAAGTACTTATTTTATGCTGATAACTTTCAAATCTATAATCACTTTTCTCCTTGTGATATATCTTTGGCTATCGGGACTTTAAATCAAACGATTGAGCTTTTGACTACGTGGGCCACAACTAACAAACTTTCCATTAACGTTTCTAA
>JAAAKG020144029.1:0-10602 GCA_010014905.2 Druon quercuslanigerum
AGTAACTTTATTTTGAAACACAAGCTACTGCCGTAACAGTCAGACAAGGAATGGTTCTGTCTTCCAGGCCCTGCAGGGTCGGTCGAATATTCTTTCTCATACGTTCCCGCTTTACAATCCTCACCAGATATTTGCGTAGTTTATATTAACAAATTTATTAAAACTATTATTCGCTTTTAATTTTTGGATCATCAATAACAAAATGAGAATTGTAATCATTTGAAATTATTTTTATTTAATTTTAGAGATAAAACCCAATTTTTGTTTATTCTTTATGATGTTACTAAATTTAAAGGAAATATTTTTATTGATAAAACGTTAAAATGTGTTAAACTGAATGCTGTTCTAATTGAGTTTTATAGTTTTTTTTCGATTTATTTGGAAAAATTGGTTAAAAAATACAACGAAAAATATAGTAAAAGTACATTTTTTATCAATTTCATGAAGGCAAAAAAAATTTAACTTATTTAATACACATAAGATAATTTAAGCGTTAATTAGAGTATAAAAGATTTATTTTTAAATATGACTTGAAAGTTAATGTTCGTCAAAATTAAAGTCACTTGATAAAAAAACAATTATTTCAATAAATCCTTGTAACGACCCAGTAAATTAAAATCTTCGATCATAAAGCACAATTTCTCGGTCGGTATTTATATGACCAAACGGAATTTACACAAATCAGAATTTGACTTTACGAAATTTTGAAAGAGTTTGTTTCTTCCTCTGTTTCTTTTTCTTAAATGAATATGATAGTCACTACTGGTGCTGTTGTCATCTTAATGATTTACATTAATTTGGATCGTAAGTATGATAAAATTTTTTTGCTCAACTGTTGAAAGCACTTTGAAAATTAAAGTATAAAATTTGTTGCATTCAATAATTTTGTATTCAAATGTTCAATGCTCAATGCCAAATTCAAAATTTGAAACTATTATTAACTGTACAGTTCAAAGAACTCAAGATCAATGAACTCAATCTTACTGACATTGAAAAGCTTTCACCTCTAATGGTTGGTGTCCGTGCTAAGCTTGTCAATTTTTGCGAAATAGTCTAGACATTCTTTTAATGCAAACGTATAGGTGAATTTTGACATGGAAAGCTTCGTATGAGATTCTATTTTGACTATAAATTTGAGTTATTGCTTCCTTATGATGATACTTTATCTAAAAATTCCTGCCTGTATTTTTTTCGTGCGTATAAGCTTCTAGAAGATTCTCGGATGATCCCATGACGTCATAGAATAATATTGCGCAATTGCGTGAAGTTCAGTTTTTTCAAAAACAAGTTTCAAGGTTAGCTCGTGTATGTATCAAAATTATGTGAGAAAAACAAGGATGATTTATTGCTTCATTCCAGATAATACATTTAATTATTTATTTAAAGCCTCTTAGCTTCTCGAATGTTTTTGGAGGGTCTGTATTTTAAGACAAAGAGGGAGATATATTTATAGGTAAGTAGCATAACAGAAATGTAAACAAATTATGCTGCGCAATTTTTTCGCGAACAACTTCAGGGTTATTTTTAATGTGAATTTTATTCCACTGCCACGTTACATTTTTCCGCAGTAGGTTTGTTAACGGCGCTACCTTTCGCGCAAAGTTTCAAATGATTTTTCAAAAATAACCGGTAAACCCTGAAAATTGTTGCACCTGTTTAAAATTTTTGGGAACAGGGGTCTCCATGATGGCTCGAGTTTGTCGCATTCTTGGTCGAACCCCTTCAGAGTTGGTGTCAGATTTTATTTTTCACAGGTTTGCAAGACAAGTTCCAATTCCTTAAATCCTTCGTCCACATTTCTAACCGGTAACAATACATCATCTATGTAAACAGATGCCTTCGTACCCTTTAATACTTCAGTCATTGTTCTTTGAAAAACAGATGGAGAATTAGCCAAACCCATTGCAATCAAGGCCGTTTATTCTATCGAATCAGGATTCATAGGAATTTGGTAAAAGCCAAGATTTTAGGTCTAAGGAAATAAAATATGTCTGGCATCCTAATCTATTGATCTGATCATCAATTAGCGGAAGCGTATATTTTATGAGCTTTGTAATCTTATTTAATTTTCGAAAATCAACGACCATACGTCCTTCTCCAGCTTTCTTTGAAACTAGGAATGCTGGGCTTGCATATGGTTAAGTTTGTCACGTTCGTCCCTTCACATACGATACGGCCTACGATAGATTGGTTCATCATAGTTCTTTGAGTTTAAAGGCTACATTATGCCGAAAAAGGTTTAATAGTTTTATTAACCGATCCGTATTTCTCTCATCAAGATCCTCGCAATGTACATATTTCTTTTGGATTGGCTTTAACGCGTCTACATTTTCTACCACAAGGATGCGATTTGCTTTACCCAATATTTCCGTGTTATCTGTCTTGACAAATTTCGTACTTGACCCATTAGTGATAGCTTGAATTCTCGCTCTAATTATATTTTGACTTATCAAAACCTGTTTTCATAACCGATTATCGGGTACGATATCGAGCATAATATTTCTTTATCATTTGTTCGACACATTTTAAGTTTTTTGTTTATCTTCACCGCTCCTATCTCGAGAACCGATAACGACCCTGCTACACCGGTGATTAGTCATTCGGTCCTTTTTTTTCTTATTCTGTTTTTTCTTCTTATAGCACTGATCCTCTGTGTGCCCTACGTTGTCGCAAAACGTACATTTCTTCCTATTCGTCTCGTATGTTTGATGAGGTTTCGAAAATTCCCTTTGGGTTTTCGAAATCCCACTAACAGCTTTTGGGACATCCAGCTCTTGAAAATTAGAACAGAAACGCTTTATGCGACCCTTTTTCCCGCATTTGTAACATCCATCGCTTGGGAAACTCTTCGATTTTTCTGATCCAATATAATTAGGAAACGCGCGTTTGGAATCTTTCGCGAACTTTAGATCCCTTTCCTTCATTTTGTTGGGAAAAACACTTAAAGATTTATTTAAATCTGCAACTGTCTTACAGCCAGCTGCTAAAACAATTTTGCTAATAGATTCATCGTGAATTCCCTGCGCAATTAAATCAACCTCTTCCTCCTCCGAAAGTTATAATTTTAATTTATTAATTTTGCCTAATTTGGCAAAACAGTATGTGTGAAGATCTTGAACAAGGGGGAGTTTTTATAAATAACCGCGTCTTCCATTAATTTGCCAAAACTTGCTTCCCCCGAAAACTGTTTGACTATTGCTAAAGAAAAGAACTCCTAAGATAACATCGAACTTCCAAATCCGTTATTCCAAAGTATAGCATTTCCCTTTAACTTCAAGGCACCAAGATACAATTTTGTTTTATCATCCTAGTCATACCTTTCCCCACACGTATCGACCTTTTGCACCCATTCGTTTTCAGATAAATTTTGTATTGCAGTATCAAATTCAGGCACTATTCTTTCATTTATATAAGTCTTTTAATCTCTCGAGTTCAGATTCGTAATTAACAACCCCGAACACCCCTAAGCACAAATTTTCAAGAGAAAACACCCAGCACGCAAATTTCTGCCTCAAAGTATTTTAAGCAAATGCTCAAGACATAATGGGACATATCTCGTAAGTTCAAATTGGCGTAACTTGGTAAAGAAAAATGGCAACTGAACTTAATCTCAGTTTTTCTCTGTTGGTAAATTAATAAATAAATTTTTCTACAGAATGTTCAGGGCAACCATCAGAGACACCAAGCAATTTAAAGGCGCCAAATATGAAACTTGAAGAACCTCCTCAAGGTCAGCTTGTACAACGTCTTCCAGGAAACCTACTTCAAGGTTATTCTGAAAAATCCCTTCCAAATCACCTAGTTCACGGTCATCTGGAATATCGCCCAGCTTCTTCAAAAATTACTCTTCCAGAAAAAGCTCCGCAAGGTCATCCAAATACAACTCCAAATGTCCGTTCTTACTCAGCTAATTATCCACAAGCTGGTTCTACAAATTCTAGAAATCCACGTCCACCAAATCCACCAATGTATTTTTATTTTAAATAAAAATGTTGTACTTTCTGGACAATCGATGGTGTACGATATTGTACTGATCTGATAATATTTCAGATCATTTAATATCAAATAAAGATATCCATCATAGGCTTAGTTTTTTTTTTGACCCAGAGAAAAGTTATACCCAATTTAAGAAAATAGAAAACAGATACCTGTGCTAGAAGAGAAATTTTTATTTTTTTTTGTTTTTAAGCATTTTTAATTTAACATGTAAAATTAATAATAATGTAATTTTTAACTAAAATAATGTCTTACACAATCTTCTAAAAAGTTGTCCGGATGTGTGTGTTTGTTGATGTATGGATGTCACACTTTTTATGAACCACACGATAACTTGAAACCGATGGCAGATAAATTGATAAAATTTGGAGGGCTTATTTTCACCACTAATATCTTGAAACTGACCCTAAGGTTTACTAAAAATATTTATAGCATTTTTTGCAATTTATAATATTTTAAAAATAATTCTTTGGTAATAAAACTTGTTTCATTAATATAATTCAAAGTTGATGCAATAATGTGAAAGTTTTTTCGATTAGAGACAAATCGATTGACCTATAATTTTAATACATTTTATTGAAGAGTAAGAAAGTTACAGTTATGCATTATATTCAAAAAATTGTGTTTTGTTGCAACAACGGAAAATATTACTTGATTCGAAGAAAATCGATTTCTCATTTTAAAGTCAAAAAAGATATTGGCTGTGACCGAACTTTCCTCTCCCTTTTCTGATTATTTGGAAATTCTGTATTTTTTGTAAATTCTATTTTTAAATAATAAAAATAAAAAACTTTAGTTTGTCTATTATTAAAAACAACATTCTAGACCGAATTCATAGCTAGCTTTTCTGTTGTTGATTCAAAATTTTGTTTAAAAATTGATCTCTTAAAATTTTTTTAATAAAAATTTAACTATTATACTTTTGGTATAGAATTTAAATTTAAATAGTTAACAATTTATATTTTTTTGTTTCCAAATTTAAGATTCAAATATTTGTTTGAAAGTTGTTAAAAATTTGTGTTTTTCTTAGAAATATAATCTTCTTGGCTGAAAATTCATCTTTTTGGACGAAAAATAACATATGATACAAGATGTTATTATTTTGTTGAAAATTTAACAATCTTGTTAAAAAGTCATCCTTTTTTAAAAACAATTAAACCTCATAAGATATTTTAGGACTTTTGTAAAAATTCAGGATTTCGAAAAAGAGTAAAAGATTTTAAAGCAAAATGTTTTCATTTAGTAACTTTAAAAAATACAACAACAAAAAAACTATTAAATTCCTTAAATATTGCGAAAATTTGAAGAAAAGGAAGAAGATTTTTAAACTGTAGAATATTGAAGAAAATCCAGATCCCTTTAAATCTATGCAAAAAATTTTGAATCTTTTCAAATAAAACTTTAATAACTTGCTTGACATGCTTTAAAATTACAAAAACTGACAAAAATTTTCTTGTAAATCCTTAAACCATTTTGAATTATTTTTAAATTTTTTAGAAAGAAACTTTAAAGTCCCGCCAATCCCTACAAATTCCCTAAAATTACCTAAATTCTCAGAAATCCTGTAATATTTCTTAAAAATACTGAAAGTCCTGCGAATTTTTTGTAACTACTTTTAGCTTCTTTAAAATCATTGAAAATATTTCAGAACTAAGCAAAATTAGGTAAAATCGTTTAAAAATCTCTCAAATCTTTGAATTGTTTTAAATTCCTTTAAATCTGTTAAAAAGATTTATTAAATCTTTTTAAATAAATGTTGAATAGTTTGCTTGAAATGTTTTAAAATCACAAAAACTAACATGAATTTTCTTGTTAATCCCTATAATTTTTTGAAATAATTATAATCCTTTGGAAAGAAACTTTAAAGTCTTGCAAGCTCTAGTAATTTCTTAAAATTACTCAAATACTTAGAAATCCTTTAATATTTCTTGAAAATACTTAAAGTCCTGCGATTTTTTTGTAACTGTTTTCAACTTCTTTAAAATCATTGAAAATATTTTAAAATTTACTGAAATTAATTAAAATCTCTTAAAATTCCCTAAAATCTTTCAATTGTTTTAAATTTCTTTTAATCTGTTAATGAAATTTTGAATCTTTTTAAATAACATTTTAATAACTTGCTTAAAATGCTTTAAAATCACAAAAACTAACATGAATTTTCTTGTTAATCCCTATATCTTTTTAAATTAATTATAATCGTTTGCAAAGGAACTTTAAAGTCTCGCCAAGCTCTAGTGATTTCTTAAAATTACTTAAATACTTAGAAATCCTTCAATATTTCTTGAAAATACTTAAAGTCCCGCGAATTTTTTGTAACTACTTTTAGCTTCTTTAAAATCATTGAAAATATTTCAGAACTAAGCAAAATTAAGTAAAATCTTTTAAAAATCTCTCAAGTCTTTGAATTGTTTTAAATTCCTTTAAATCTGTTGAAAAGATTTATTAAATCTTTTTAAATAAATGTTGAAAAAATCATTGAAAATTAAAAATATTTCAGAATTGAGCAAAATTAATTAAAATCTCTTGAAAATCCCTAAAATCTTTGAATTGCTTTAAATCGCTTCAAATCTCTTTAAAAAATTTGGAATCTTTTTAAATAACATTTTAATAACTTGCTTGACATGCTTTAAAATCACAAAAACTAACATGAATTTTCTTGTTAATCCCTATATCTGTTTGAATTAATTATAATCCTTTGGAAAGAAACTTTAAAGTCTCGCCAAGCTCTAGTAATTTCTTGAAATTACTTATATACTTAGAAATCATTTAATATTTCTTAAAAATACCTAAAGTCCTGCGAATTTTTTGTAACCACTTTCAGCTTTTTTTAAATCATTAAAAATATTTCAAAATTGACTGAAATTAATTAAAATCTCTTAAAAATACCTAAAATCTTTGAATTGTTTTAAAATCCCTTAAATCTGTTAAAAAAATGTTAAATCTTTTAAAATAACATTTTAATAACTTGCTTGACATGATTTAAACTCACAAAAACTGACATAAAACTTCTTGTAAATTCTTCAATATTTTTGCATTGTTATTTAATCTTTTAGGAAGAAACTTTAAATTCCCGACAAGCCCTAGTAATTCCTTAAATTATACTTAAATTCTTCTAACAGATACATTGCCAACGAAAAATGGAATAATTAAATTTTCAACAGAAACCTTCATTTTCAATAAACTCAAACTTTACTTTCAACAAAATAGTATAATTTACAACCAAGAAGTGTACATTTATGCCAACAAAAAAATTGTCTACAAAAAAATGGAGCAGCTACATTTTTAGTTAAAATGTGAAACCTGAATAACAAAAAACTAATTTTTAACTAAAAAGATGAATTTTCTATTAAAATAGACTCATTTTGAAAAAAATACATGATATTCGCTTAGAAATTCGAATTTATAATAAAATACCAGAATCTTAAACCAAATATTTTAATTTTCAGCTTAAGAAGATAATTATAGATTTTGACGTTACCGACCGAGGGTGACGTAATAATAGAACACTCAATGGGAGAGTATATCGCTCGTCAGGAGGCGCTACCGAATTTACATAAAAGCCCGCGTAATTCAAATTCAAAATAAGCAAAGTATTGTTTTTAAAAGAAAATTATAAAAAGTAAGTGAAACAAAATATGAAACGTGAACTCTAGCTTAATTAAAAGATGAACTGCAGAGTCAGAAACTTTTTTTAAAGAAGAAACAAAAGATTTTGTCGGAAGGTGAATTTTCAACAGCAGTAAAGTATCTACCTTATCTGCTGTTGGTAAAAACTTATATCCACACCAAATCTTTTGTTTCTCATTTGATAATACTTTTCAACTTTGCAGTTCATTTTTTTAAACCTAGAGTTCACGTTTCATATTTTATTTCACTCACTTTTTATAATTTTCTTTTAAAAACAATACTTTGCTTATTTTGAATTTGAATTACGCGGCCTTTTATGTAAGTTCGGTAGTGCCTAGTAACAAGCGGTAAACTCTCTTATTGATAAATCTTTAAAGAAACGGATTAATATAACAAACTGACATTAAAGTTTCTCGAGATGGGGCGGTAACGCCCTATGGGAATTTCTGTGCTTTCGTCTGGGGTTAATGGGATAATATTTTCGTGATTGCCCGGGATGTTTATTTTCACACGTTTCATGCCATAACTAAAGCGTTTATATATTCCTGCAAGAACATCTCTAGACTCCAATATTGCAAAAACGTCACCATTGTAGGTTGATAATACAATTTGTTCTAGGTGTGGCATCGGCTCATAGGTTTCTTTTCCTGTCATAATTTGAAGTGATTTATAAGCAGTGAAAGTGTATTTTCGAAGTTTGAGTATCTTGCTTGAGTTCCTTTTGGGAACAAGCCGAATAAATCTGAGTTGGTTCATTTCACATCCATATCCGTCTGGAGAAGGTAGCACCATGAAAGATCGTCTGCCAGGAGATCTGGACCTGGAACGAGAGTAAGCAGCTGGAGGATGATTCAGATCAATGTCGGTTCGATGATTTCTTTCGGAAGAAGAAGAAGAAGAAGAAGGTCTGCCTCGTGGCAAAGGGGGAACTGCTGGGCCATTGTTATTGTCATTGGCCTGTGAACTTAACTCTGCAACAAGAAAGAGATGATTACGTTTTATTTACGAACACAGTATATCTCCGAGATTTTATTTATCTGAAGTTAGATAAAAACGCTGCAACCAATTAAAA
Organism: Druon quercuslanigerum; assembly: GCA_010014905.2. Classification (NCBI taxonomy): domain Eukaryota; kingdom Metazoa; phylum Arthropoda; class Insecta; order Hymenoptera; family Cynipidae; genus Druon; species Druon quercuslanigerum. Next base: position 8,696 of record JAAAKG020144029.1, read on the forward strand.
ACTCACAGAAAAACCGAAAGATAAATTTTACATCAATTTGAGGTGCAAGATGCACCGCAAGAGAAATTAACCTCGCCAAATAAACTGGTTTTCTTCATGGTTTGTTTTGAGGCGGCTAAAGCTGGAAGTGCCCCTTTGTTTAAAAAACGTCAGACCTGTGCCATAATTGAGGGCTCATTTACAGGTCATTTATTACCCAAAAGTTAAATTTTATTCTGCATTTAAAAAAAATAGATGGTACTGCAAACTTCACATAAATCTAGAAGTACCATGGGAGAAATATTGGTTATATCCAATTTTTCGTTTCACACGAATTGAGGGCTCATTGAAAGCTTTTGCACGACCCACGGTGCAATTTAAAAAAAACAACCTTCATCATAAAAAACTACCTTCAAAAATAAATATGCACTAATCTTAAAAGTGAGCATGTCAGAATAGATGGCTTATTTCAGGACCTTCATCGCCCTCAAAATCAATTTTCCAAAAGCATCTCTTCACGTCAAAGAACCACCCCCTACTCAAAAGTGTTGATAAAGTACACTAAATATACACTTATAATGAAAACTAAGTATATCAGAATTGAAGGCTCATTTTAGGCTTTCGAATGGTCTTTAAATCAATTTTTCAAATCATCTCTTGGAGTTAAAAAATTAACCCTTTCTAAAAAAGTGCTTATAAAGTGCGCTAAATATGTACTAATCATAAAACTGAGTACATTGGCATTGAAGGCTCGTTTCAGGCTCTTGGATGGCCCCTGGTGCAATTTGTAAAAACAACCCCTATCATAAAAAACTACACTAAATATCAAAATGCACATTTTTTGCAACTCATGTATTTTGTTGAAAAATTATACTTTTTGGAAGGAAATTAATTTTTAAGTTTGAAAATAAACCTTTTTTATTTAAAAATTAAAAAATTTGGTGTTACCAATTTTTGGTAGGAAATTAATTTTTTATGCTTGACAATGAACGTTCTTTATTTAAAAATTCAAAATTTTTGTTAGAGAATTTTTGGTAGAAAATTAATTTTTATGTTTGAAAATGAACCTTTTTTATTTAAAAATTTAAATGTTTGGTTAAGAAATCTTAAATTTAATTGCAAACTCGTCTTTTTTGGTACAAAATTAATATTTTTGTTTAAAATTTTAGTTAAAACAAGTTAAATCTGTGCACGCATTCCGTTGGGCAAGTGAAATCTATGCGCGTATCAAGTTGGGCAAGTGAAATCTATACAAGTGCACAGTTGGGCAAGTGAAATCTGTGCACATATCCAGTTAGGCAAGTGAAGTCTATGTATCTATCTAGTTGGGCAAGTGGAATCTGTGCACGTATTCCGTTGGGCAAGTGAAATCTATACAAGTGCACAGTAGGGAAAGTGCAATCTGTGCACATATCCAGTTGGGCAAGTGAAGTCTGTGTATGTATCTATTTGGGCAAGTGAAATCTATACAAGTGCACAGTAGGGAAAGTGCAATCTGTGCACATATCCAGTTGAGCAAGTGAAGTCTGTGTCTGTATCTGTTTGGGCAAGTTAAATCTATACAGGTGCACAGTTGGGCAAGTGAAATCTGTGCACATATCCAGTTGGTCAAGTGTAGTCTGTGTATGTATCTAGATGGGCAATTGGAATCTGTGCACGTATTCCGTTGGGCAAGTGAAATCTATACAATTGCACAGTAGGGAAAGTGCAATCTGTGCACATATCCAGTTGGGCAAGTGAAGTCTGTGTATGTATCTATTTGGGCAAGTGAAATCTATACAAGTGCACAGTAGGGAAAGTGCAATCTGTGCACATATCCAGTTGAGCAAGTAAAGTCTGTGTCTGTATCTGTTTGGGCAAGTGAAATCTATACAGGTGCACAGTTGGGCAAGTGAAATCTGTGCACATATCCAGTTGGTCAAGTGAAG
>JAAAKG020144029.1:10702-33306 GCA_010014905.2 Druon quercuslanigerum
TTTGGGCAAGTGAAATCTATACAGGTGCACAGTTGGGCAAGTGAAATCTGTGCACATATCCAGTTGGTCAAGTGAAGTCTGTGTATGTATCTAGATGATCAATTGGAATCTGTGCACGTATTCCGTTGGGCAAGTGAAATCTATACAAGTGCATAGTTGGAAAAGTGCAATCTGTGCACATATCCAGTTAGGCAAGTGAAGTCTGTGTATGTATCTAGTTGGGCAAGTAGAATGTGTGCACGTATTCCGTTGTACAAGTGAAATCTATGCACGTATCAAGTTGGTCAAGTGAAGCCTGTGTATGTATCTAGATGGGCAATTGGAATCTGTGCACGTATTCCGTTGGGCAAGTGAAATCTATACAAGTGCATAGTTGGGAAAGTGCAATCTGTGCGCATATCCAGTTGAGCAAGTGAAGTCTGTGTATGTATCTATTTGGGCAAGTGACATCTATTCACGTATCCAGTTGGGCAAGTGAAATTTATACAAGTGCACAGTTGTGCAAGTTAAATCTGTGCACGTATTCCGTTGGGCAAGGGCAATCTATGCGCGTATCAATTTGGGAAAGTGACATCTATGCACGTATCCAGTTGGGCAAGTGAAATATGTGCACATATCCAGTTGGGCAAGTCAAGTCTGTGTATGTATCTAGTTGGGCAAGTGGAGTTTAAAAAAATTTTCCACTTTTTTGTAATTTTCATTTAAAGTGAGTTAGGTAATTAATTACAGTTGCCAAAATAGTTATTTAAACAATTTCTTATCAGGGTCAATAATATTAAATTTAAATAATGCTAGAAATTGCGTTTTTTCTGAAATGTAAAACTGTTTGTTTATTTTTGCCTTAGGGTGAGTTAATATTTATTTAAATTGAGGAAAAACAAGAAAAAAAATGTTTATTGTTTATATTTAGAGTGAGATAATTAGAGTAAATTATTTCGATTTTTTATAAGTATTATTTATATTTAGATTATTTATAAGTAATAAATATCGTTTTTTATAAGAAAACTATTTGGGTTATTACTTATATAAGGATAGTTTATATTAACAATAATAACTTGTTTAAACAATTATTTTGCTTAAAATAAATAATCATTAAGTTACTCGAAGGGAAAAATAGACAATTAGTAAAAAATTTCAGAAAAAAGAACAAATTTCCACCATTATGTAAAGACAATATTATTTACGATAATACTAAATTGTTTAAACAATTATTTTTTGTTAACTTTAATTAATGACGACTTTAATCTAATTGAAAATGGACAAAAAGTCTTAAATTTAATTTAAAAAAACCGTTATTTTAAGCAATTTAAATATAATGTTATTAATAATTAAATTATTAATAAATAATAAATTAATAAAAAATAAAATAAAAAAATAGTAAATAAATTATTAATCAATTCGCCTGGTCAAAAACATTAACATCAAAAATAAATAATGAACAATAGTTCACTCTAATTAAAAATTAGACAAAAAGTGGAAAATTGACAAAATTTGAATTATTTTATTAAATTATGATTTTTTAATGAAATGTTTTTCAGATTTAGAGAAAGATAAAAACGTAACAATTTTAGGGTATAAAAAAGAAATTTTTTTTAAAAACTAGACAATTTCTAACTTTAAAAACAGTGACTTGAAAAGTAAACAATTACCAAATCAAAGATTTCAAATTTCCAATTTTTATAATTTAAAGAGGAATCATGGCGAAAATTTATTATTTAACCATTTTTCAGCCTAAAGGAGGCAAGCTTATTTATTACATTATTTTTATAATATTTCTTTAATTCAAAAGGCAAAAAAAAATAAAAAGAACAAATTTTTTTCATTAAAAACAAGAGTTTAAAAAGTAAATATTTTTTATTGAAAAAGGGACAATGATTAAAACAAACATTTTTTCAGTTAATAGAGGGAAAATTAGAAAAAAAATAAATAAAGGAAAATGAAAAAAGCTTCTTACTTGAAACTTTCAAGAATTTGAATTTTTCAAGAGATTAATTCTCTTATCTCGCATTTTTCAAAACTTGGTTACAAAAGTTTCCAGATTTTTTCAAAAAATTTTAAGGTGTCTTATCAGCAAGGAAGGTTTTATTATAATATACTACATTTTTCACGAATTCGAAAAATTGAAAAAGGAATTTCAATTCTTAAAATGTAAACCTTATAGTAAACTTTTTCGTTTTACAGAAAAAATGAATTCGTGCATATTAAGTAAAAAAGTCACGGCCAACTTTTTTGGAATATTTAAAAATTTAAGAATTAAATATAATATACAAATATTAAGATTTTTCTCTTGTTTAATTAAAGTTATCATTTTTTCTTCGACAATTACGTAATTATTTGTCTTCTCTGACAATTTTTTATTTCGTAATATTAGATCATTTCAGAAATTTAAAATTCAACAATTTCTACATTATTTATTGTACACATACGTTTATCAGATCCGAACGAAATACTTACTAATTAAAATTTAAGCGTACGTGGATATCAATATTGAAATAACGCGCGTCTTTTAGACAAAAGTTATCTGCTGCGAATCAGCAAATAAAAAAAAGTTTTATTATTATTATTACGTCAAAAAATCAGCCATAAAAATTTTAAGATCAAGAGATAAGGATTTTTTTTCAAAAATACTTTACGTACAAAAATCAGAAATTAAATCATTTATAAATAAATATATAAATTAGGATGTGTTTTTTAAAATAATATAGTATCCCTAAAAATTACTTCTGTTGATGAGAAAAACATTCCTGATTTTTACCAGAAATAATGAAAAATTATTTAGATGTGTTTTAAGGTCAATTGTTTTTACAAATACAATAAACTTTGCAATACAGTGAAACAATGTTAAAATTACTTTTAACTCGAACAATTTTAGGTTGTAACTACAAACCACTAATTGTGAAGGATTGAAAAATGTGTGCATTTATTAAACAAAAAATTGAGAGACTGTTCTAAATATTTTTTATATTTTCAAATCTTGTATTTCTCAATAATTCTTATATGATTATATATTATTACACTTACCAACAAAATTAAAAAATGTGATTGTGAGGAAGAGAGTTCCAATAACAATCTTCATTTTTTCTGTAGCAGAATTTCTTACGCGAGACTGATGAGAAATTTAGCAGAGAATCACTGCTATTTATAATGAGGGTTACTTAGCTTTATCTTGAATTTCAAATAAAAATAGAATTTTCTTATGAGTCAAATAACACGTGCTGGGGCTAAAATTTTGTTATTCACTCTATACTGATAAAATATATCATAAGTTCTCATTTAACTCTGAACTTCATCATGGAAGAATTTTATGATGGTCATAGGCAATAAATCAGCCTTATTCTTACTAAAGTATTATTTCCTTTTAATTATAATTAAATAACCTCCCACTCTTACGTAACTGTTACTGATTAATTTATATTTAAATTTAAATTGGATGAGGCCAAAAACAAGTTAAGACTATCGGGATGAATTTTGATGGTACACGAGGAGGATTTGTTTTCTAAATCAAAAACTGTTGATTTAGAAAAAAAAGACAAAAAATTTTATTAAAAAAGGTTAAATTTATAAGCCAAAAAGAGGAGGTTTTTCAAAACCGTTAAATTTTTAAGGAAAAAAATTCTTATTTAAATGTCTATCCGACAGAGATTTTTTAGCGGAAATTGAATTTTTAACTAGGAAGGATTTTTTAGTCAAAAAAGAAAAAAAATCATTCTAAATGTTGAAATTTGTACCAGTTAATTGAATTATTAACGAAAAAGAGCAAATTTCAATCTGAAGGATTAATTTGTAATAAACAAATGAATTCTTAACAAATTACATAAATTTCTAAAGAAATTGTTTAATTGTCAATTAAGAAGATTATTTTTTCACCAAGAAGGCTTTGGCGCAAATTTTTACGTCTGGAACCATTGACCGCGACTGCTTATTGAGTCGTGTAATGGTTTTTATCCAAATCCTACAGCACAGGGTCCTTCAATCCGCGACCTCAGATGCACACGGTTGCCCGGTCAAAGACCCCAGCTGAGGGATGTGATTTTAGTTTATGTATTGTTGGTGGATGTAGGTGTGGTGGATGTGTTGAAACAGATGTGGCGAAGGATGTGATGGTGAAGATGGATGTGGTGGTGAAGATGGATGCGGTGAAGGCGCTGAATAAGGTGATTTGGATGAAGGATATGGTGATGGATTTAGGGGAAGTAGTGGTGCATGTAATGAGGTAATGGATGCAGTGCAGGAGATGGAGGATGGCGCACTCGTGGTGGTGTAGACAGTGAATATAGTGCTGGTATAAGTGTATTTAGTATTCTTGGTACTGACGTCTGTGATGGTGAAGGAGGGGTTGTGGAGGATGTAATGGAGGTGGTAGATGTAGTGGATGTAGCGATGTTCGTGGATGTCGTAAAGAATGCCGCAGTAATAGTGAATGTTACGGAGGATGTGGTGGTCGTGTATGTATGGGACGGTATGGTGGATAAGGTAGAGAATAAAATAATGTAATGGAGTTGGAGGTGGATTTAATGGTAGTTCAGGTGGGCGCAGCGGAGTTAGCAGAGGAAACGGTTGAGATGGATGTGATAGAGGTGGTGGATGCAGCGATGTGGTAGAGGATGGCGTACTTGTGGTGTACTGTAAAAAATATAATTCTGGTAGGAGTTTATTTAGTGAACTTGATGGTGATGTATGTAGTGGTTAAGGAGGTGATTGTGGAGGATGTGATGTAGGTGGTAGATGTAGTGGATGTTGTGATGTTGGTGGATATAGTAAAGAATGCGTTAGTAGTTGTGGATGTTGTGGAGGATGTGTAGGTTGTAGATGCAGCGGACGATAAGATGGATTTGGGTAGAGGATAAAGTAAATGTGATGGAGTTTTGCGTTGATTTAATGGTAACGCATATAAACGAAGCGGAGGTAGTAAAGGTAATGGTTGAGCTGCATTTAATAGAGGACGATCATGCAGTGTATATGGTGGAGGATGACGTTTTTGGGGTGGTCTCGACAGAATATAATTCTCGTAGCAGAGTATTTAGTGGCCTTGGTGGTGTTGGAGGAGGCGATTGTGGAGGATGTGATGGAGCTGGTAGATGTAGTGGAAGTAGCGATGTTAGTGGATGTTGTAAAGAATGCGGTAGTGGTAATGGATTTTGTGGAGGATGTGGTCGTAGTAGATGCAGTGGACGATAAGATGGATTTGGGTAGAGAATAAAGTAAATGTGATGAAGTTTGCCGTTGATTTAATGGTAATGCATATAAACGAAGTGGAGGTAGTAGAGGTAATGTTTGGGGTGGATGTAATAGAGGAGGATTATGCAGTGTATGTGGTGGAGGATGACGTACTTGGGGTGGTCTCAATAGAACATAATTCTGGTGAAAGTGTATTTGGTGGACTTGGTGGCGATGCATGTGGTGGTGGAGGAGGTGATTGTGGAGGATGTGATGGAGGTGGTAGACGTAGTGGATGTAGTGATGTTGGTGCATGTCGTAAAGAATGCGCTAGTTGTAGCGGATTTTGTGGATGGTGTGGTCTTAGTAGATGTAGAGGACGATATGGTGGATTTTGTAGAGAATGAAGCAAATTTTAATGGAGTTGGCAGTGGATTTAGTGTTAGTAAGGGTAAACTAAGTAGAGGTAGTATAGGTAATGGTTAAGCTGCATTTGATAGAGGAGGATCATGCAGTGTATGTGGTACAGGATGACGTACTTGGGGTGGACTCGATAGAATATAATTCTGGTAGGATTGTATTTAGTAGACTTGGTGGTGATGTATATGGTGGTGGATAAGGTGATTGTGGATGGTATGATGGAGGTGGTAGATGTAGTGGATGTAGCAATATTGGTGGATGTCGTAAAGAATGCGCTAATGGTAGTGAATGTTGTGGAGGATGTGGTAGCAGTGGATTTAGTGGACGACATGGTGGATTTAATAGAGAACGAAGCAAGTTTGATGGGATTGGCAGTGGATTTAGTGTTAGTAAAGGAAAACGAAGTGGAGGTAGCAGAGGTAATGGTTGAGCTGCATTTATTAGAGGAGGATCATGCAGTGTATGTGGTGGAGGATGACGTACTTGGGGTGGACTCGATAGAATATGATTCAAGTAGCACTGTATTTAGTGTACTTCGTGGTGATTTATGTGGTGGTGGAGGAGGTGATTGTGGAGGATTTGATGGCGGTGGTAGATGTAGTGGATGTATTGATGTTGGTGGATGTCGTAAAGAATGCGACAGTGTTGGTGGATTTTATAGAGGGCGTGGCCGTAGTAGATGTAGTGGACGATATGGTGGATGTGGTAGAAAATGAAGTAAATTTGATGGAGTTGGCAGTGGATTCAGTAAAAGGTGAATAAAGTGGATGTAGTGGAGGTAATGTTTGAGGTGGATGTAATAGAGGAGAATCATACTTACTGATGTACTTAATGACGTACTTGTGGTGGACTTGGTACAATATAATTCTGGTAGAAGTGTATTTAGTGGACTTGGTGATGATGTATGTGGTGGTGGAGGCTGTGATGGAGGTGGTCGATGTAGTGGAGGTAACGATGTTGGTGGATGTCGTAAAGAATGCGGTAGTGGTGGTGGATTTTGTGGAGGACGTGTTCGTAGTAGATGTAGTGGACGATATGGTGGGTATGGTAGAGAAAGAAGTAAATGTGATGGGGTTGGCAGTGGATTTAGTGTTAGTAAAGGTGAACGAAGTAGAGGTAATAGAGGTAATGGTTGAGGTGCATTTAATAGAGGAGTATCATGCAGTGCATGTGGTGGAAGTTGACGTACTTCTGGTGGACTCGATAGAATATAATTCAGGTAAAAGTGTATTTGTTGGACTTCGTGGCGATGCATGCGGTCGTGGAGGAGGTGATTCTGGACAATGTGTATGTCCTAAAGAGTGCGGTAGTGGTGGCGGATGTTAGGAGAGTGTGGTAGTAGTGGAGGTAGTAAAATTGAAATTGAAGTCTTTTATTGTTTAAATTTCCTAATTATCCTATGATATTTAATTATTTTTTATCAACAATAGTAATTTTAGACGATGAAAAATTAAATGACATACTGAAATTATTTAAGTTCGTAAATGTTTTGCTAAAAATAACCGATGATAAAATAATAAAATCTTTTTTGAAATCTGTACCCATTTCTGCTGAGTTGTAACTTTATTGACAGAATAATAGTCTAACATAACCTTAAATTGTTCAAAAATTGCAAATCATTTTTGAAATCTATATCGATATTTTCTATAAAAAAACTCTAGTTTAAAATGCAATTTTAGACAAATTTTAAATATATTTTCAAATATAATCATTTTTTACGATCAAGTGCTGATTTCAGATGTAAAAGCTCAACCTAACCTCAAATTGCTGAAAAGTGGTGATTCTTATTTAAAATCTAATTTTACTTCATTACAAGTATAAAATTTCGGTTCAAAAAAACTAGCAAAATCTAAAATTGTAGGATTCTAAACCTGTTTCAAAGTATGATGATTTTTTTTTAAATACCAACATAACCTAATATTGTTTAAAGTCATAAATAATGTTAAAAATATAATGATTTTTTATGAGGAAGTACATTTCTGAAACCAAAAACTCATGATGTAAAATTGTTTAGGATTTAAATTTTTATTATTTACAGTAAAGAGCACTTAATTTAAATCTCACGATTTGTGTTTGAAAACACTAATTGCAGGTGAAACGCAGTAACGTTTTAAAAAATTGTTCAAAAATTATAAATATTCTTCCTATTGTTTCAAAGCCCATTTTTTAAAATTAAATATAGCAATATTTTCTTAAAAAAATATAAATATTACAGAAAGTGGTGCAGAATTGCAAATCATCTTCGAAATCTTATGACTTTATTTAAAATATCGATTTCTTGTTAAAACCTGCAATATTAATCTGTAAATATTTAACCAATGCAAATCTTGTTAGAACTATTATTAACATTTTAAATCTTTATACCGATTTTTGTTTAAAAATGCTTATTTATTGAATAAAACTAATACAAACTACCGTTTGTAAAATAGTTAAGTTTTTTTAAACCTTTATGATTTAATTTTTAAATTCTTGTTTAAAAAATACTAATTTATGGACAACACATTACATAAAGCAGCTTTTTTTCAAAAAAAGTTAAATAAATTAAACCAAAATATGTTACTTTTATTAATTAAAAATTTTTAAATGTAAAAATATATAAATTTAAAATTGTTTAACATGTCTGTAGTTAATTCTGTTAGTTGTAATTTGTACATTTTAAAAAGTAAAAATAGACTGTAAAATTTCTTAATTATCATGACAATTTATCAAACGAGTATATCAACTAATTTACTTGTTTCATATTTTTTTAGAACTCTTGGTATTTTTCAATTTTCTTTTATATATTTACAAAAGTTTATGTTTTTAATATTAGAAAATAAAAAGGAATAATATAATATATATATTAATATATAATGTGTTATTTACTAAAGAATATTAGCTTAAAATTAAATCAAAATTTGTTTTTAGGAATCTTAAAAATTAAGTCATAAAGCAATAAAATTTTTCTTTTGAAAATTAAGTTTCAGAAAGCTCATTCATTGGAAAAGTTGTTCAACAATTTGACTCAGAAATTTCCAAAATAATAAAACTCCAGGCTGCAGTAGACTGGGTATTGTTAATGAAAATAAAAAACATTCATTCAGTTTGATTTTTCTTTCTAGCTAGAATTAATTGGAGGAGAGCATTCATTTGTACCTATTTCCGAAAAAACTGAAGGTTTAAAAAAGTTTAAAGTCTTGAAAACTTGAATTAATTTATTGGAAGATTTTCGTTTTAATTGTTGACACGTACTGCTTGATAATTTCTAATGCATGCGCGGTGAGAGCCAACTGGACTTTCTGAAATTTCTTTTTTGGTCAGTTTAGTCATTGCGCCGTTGACTAGGTTTATTTTTACCCGCTTTTGACCAGGATTATATATTCCATTGAAAAATCCACGGTTGTCAAAAGTTGCAAAAGCATCGCCATTGGATGTCAATAATACAATATATTCTTTATCTGGATAAGGCTCAAATAAGTTTCGCCGTAATTTTATTAGAATTCGTTTATCATCGGGAAGAAAGGATCTTCGAAGTTCGAATTGCTGCTGAGGATTAATCACAGGAATCACCCGAATAGATTTAAGTTGCTCAGTTGACAATCCAACTACATCAGAATAAAAAAGCCAGTTAGGAGGGGATCTGGACCTGGAACGGAAATTAAGCGGTTCAGGAGAAGGATCATCATTCAGGAAAGACTCGGACGGCCAACTTGATTCTGTAAGAAAAAATAGAGCCTTTCATTTGTTTGAAGTGTTTATACTTACATGGTCTTATATTATAAACGTCTTAACAACTAAGTCAAAAAATCTTAAAACATCTAGTTGCTTTCTACTTTGTATTCCAAAAAGTTCTAGACTATGCGGCTGATGTTTATTAATTTTTTTTTTGATTATAGATAGCCCTCCATCAGTTCTCAGATTTTCCAGAAGACGCCTCAATCTCGCTTGGATGCTCCAGTGTGGTGACATTAGGAGAATGATTTGTAACCTTTTTGAATTGTCACTCACTTATGATTTCTTGCCTGAGTGTGCAATACTTCTGGATCTTGCTTGTGCCACTGTCTCGGTTGTTTCTTTCAAGAAGAGGTGTCACGTCGAAAATTTTGATTTACTGCGACTGGTTATAAATCATCTTGATGTCCATCCTATCGTGAAAAAGGTAAGGAGTTAGAAGACTAAAGGTCTTGTAAAAGCTCTTGTGCTTTTCCGAATTTTTTTTAATTCATACATACAGGAGGCAGTGATGCTGAGATACTTTTTACAAAACGTCTAAAAAATTAAGCCTTTCGAATTCAAATCACGCTGCTTCTTTTTGCACGTGAAATTTCAAACGCAATCTCTTCTTTTTGAGTTTCATTGATTTTCTGTTAGCAATGATTGTCATCCGCCCTAAAATCGTTGTTTCGATGTTTGTAGAGTAGCTTCACTGGCTTTAAATTCCTCTATAGAGAGAAGATTGTTGAGTGCGATTTCAGCGATACCTTATCATTAAAGTTGGTTGTATTATTGTTAATCAATTAATTGTGAAATTATTATTAGCAATCGAGCTTGCACCACTAGATGCGATTTGTATTAAAGAACTCAGGACAGAGCTTAATCTGTTGCAACAATACGGATTTGAAACTCGACGGAATCGTAACCAATGAAAACTACGAGGGCTGTCCCAAAATTATCTGACCGAACGTCACGAGCAACTCCTAACCTTCTCGTCAGTAGCCCGACATACCGATAAAACAACTCAGTCTTCGCGCAGCATGTATTTGTTTACATAGAATTTTTTTCGTTCGTCGCAATTTCCGAAACTGCTCACAGACCAACAAAAAAACATCCGATTAGAAATTGCTCAGGACAATCTGGAAATGACCAATAGTGATGAAAACTTTCTTAAAAAGGTTATTTCTGGTGATGAAACATGGGTTTATTGTTATGATCCTCAAACAAAACAACCACCTTTGCAATGAAAACTTCCATCCGATACTTGTACGAAAAAAGCTCGTCAAAGTCGAAGCTCATCAAAGTCGAATATGCTCCTACAGGTCAAACAATCAACAAAGAGTACTACGCTGAGGTTCTGAGAAGAAAGCATGATGCAATCAGTAGAAAATGATCGCAACTTTGGAAAACCAGTGACTGACTTCTTCGTCACGACAATGCTCCAGCGCACGCATCAAACCTTGTGCAGCAGTATTTATTGAAACACAGTGTTGCGCAGCTCCGCCAGCCCCCATACAGTCCCGATATATCTCCTTGCGACTTTTAGTTGTTTCCTCGATTGAAAATGCCGCTTAAGGGACGCTTAAGGGACGCGATTTTAACTGTGATGTTGCCAATTCAAATCAAATAGATGATGCGAATGTGTATAATAATGCTTTTACCACCAACCGATGTTCTACATATAATTTTATAAATAGTAGGGGAAAGTTATTTGTCGACTACTTTGGAGAAAGCGATATAATCTTACTGAATTGCCGTTCTATTAGCGATTTTCCAGCACATTCAACTTTCGATGGGCCTAAAGGCACTAGTGTAATCGATTTAGTATGGTGCTCTTACGATAGGTTTATGGTTTCTGGCTGACCTCAAGGTCTTACCTATTATGACTTTCTCAGAGCACTATCTTGTCTTAGTCAGTCTGGAACACTATTCTCCCATGTTGCATCTCAAACCTTGGAGAAATAAAAACTTAAAAATCCATTTCGACGAGCCTAAATCAGCTAAATTCTTTACTTTCATTATAAATAGAGAAGAGGGTTCCAGAGCAGATAACGAGGTAAATATTTTAAATGAAAATTTATTATCTACTATAATAAAGGTTGCTCACGACTTATGAATGAACCACGTATCTAATGATATGAGAAAGAGCCGAAAACCATGGTTAGATGGAGAATGCAAAGAGGCTAAAAATCTTGTTCTTGCTGCTCTAGAGGTCTGCAAGAGAGACATGCTATCTGAATGCAAGCTCGTAGCTCTTTTGTTTTCTGAAGCATCAATTACAGTATTCGGTAGAGCACCCCTTATAAGAATTGTAATAATACAGAAACCTGCTTTATACATCTCAAGAAAATGTACCTTATTATCATGATGGATGTGCCCCGAGTCCTAAACATTTCCAACCCAACTCCTGACTCCCACATAACCGCGTTAGAAATTAAAAAGAGCATAGAAAAATGTGAAGAAGGAAAGGCCTCTGACTCTGATCTTGTCAATTACAGTTTTTACAGAAGGCTTCCGGAAACTTGGTTATGTTTTTTAAGAAATGAGACATACATGACCCTTCTTACAGTAGGCCCATAACACTGGTAAAGTGCATAGAAGAAATTTTTACACAGATACTTTGCAATTGGCTGACAAATATCAATAGCAAAACAAAAGTACAAGCAGTTGATTATGCAGATGACAACTTACTTCTCGCTGATATTTCAATAGAACTTAGTAAAAAACTAGAAGCTTTGCGACTGCATTGCGCGCAAAAAAGATTAACAGTAAATGTCACAAAAACTAATGTCATGATCTTTCAAAAAAATGCTTATAAGAAATCGAAATTTAAGTATTTTAATAATTAAGTCCGTATCTTTTGACGCTGCCGTAAGAAGGCAAGGGGGAAGTACAAGAAAACTATAGAAAAGGAGAGATTATGATCAAAAAGCGCAGGATCAGTTGAGGCTTTTATCAAAAGGAATAGAGGGCAGAGGGGAAGCAGTGAAGAGAAGGACAATTTAGGTCCTAACGTCGCTGCTGGAAAAGCAGAGTTTGGCAGAGAAAGGTGAGAATAGTAAGGGGATTGAGGGAAACGAAGATGAAACCGAAGATCAGAGGAAAGAGAAAAGAATAAAAGAAATTTGCGAAGTCATGATTGATATAATGGGCATTTATAAAGAAAAACGGGAAAAAAGGGGAGAGGAATTAAGGAATGAAATTAGGCGGCAAATGGCTGAAATTATGAAAGGAATGAAAAAATGGGAAGACAGTTAAAAGAGGATGCAGTCATTGGAGCAAGATGCAGATCAAGATAAAAGCTTGCACCGGGATCTTAATAGAGGCAAGAGTAGGAATACGGAGAAGGAAAGACTAAGAAAAATAAAACAAATAATAGAAAAGAATGAGAGGGAGAAAAAAATTGTGATAAAGGGTATAAGATTAAAGGGGGAAGAATATGCAGGAAGAAGTGGAAGAAGTATTAAACAGGATTGATGCTACGGTAAAGATAAAGAAAGTGCGAAGTGTAGGAAGGGAAGAGCGAATAAGGGAGAGAATGGTACCGGTAAAACTAATGAAATGTGAACATAAGAAGAAAGTAGTGACAAAAAGGAGGATGATATGTGGAAGCTCGGAGGAAATAGAGGACGATTTAAAGAATACATATAGATGAAGTATGTTCGAATTGGGATAAAGAAAGGGATGAGTTATTAGGAAATGAGGTGCAGAGAAACTAGAAGAAGGCACAGGATGTAGGAAAATAAGAGATAGTAAGAGGCAAAAAGAGACAAAAAAACAAATGTAGGGTAGAATGGAGGATATATTACTGGAATATAGGACGATTCGAGAGAAAGGATAGGGAATTTACGAGAAATTTTACATAAAAGGATGTTGTAATAATGATCGAGACGTGACTATATGAAAAGGGATGAGAAAGAGTAAGGGGAAGATTACCAAGAAGTTAAAAATTTCAAGTTTAAAATGCAAAGAGGAAGAATAAAAAGAGCATATCAATGGGAGGAATTGCGATGGGAGTGAAAAATGAAAGCATAATAGGGAAAGATAAGAAAGAGAGGTAATAACAAAAAAAAAAGAAGGATAAATAGTAGAAGAGGTAAAAATAGGAGGAGAGAAGTCGAAGATTGTGGGGGTTTATGTGAACGGAGATATGCAGGAGAAAGCAGAGAAGTGAAAAGAAATGAGAGAAGAAAATAGAGAAGAGATTAGACTTATAATACATCGGGATTTCAATGAGAGAACAGAAGATGTAGGAGTAAGGGAATAAGGAGAAGAGGGAGGAAGAAAATTAAAAGATAAGGTACTGAATGTGAAGGAAAAGAAATTGTGAAAGAGCTTGGAGGAGTTGGAACGGTTTATCTTAAATGGAAATATAGAGGAAGATGAGGAAGGAGAATATACACAGTCAGGAGGAGAAAGGGGAACGGTAGTTGATTATGTGATAGTGGATGATGAGATAAGAGAGTAGGTCAAGAAATTAGAGGTAGGTGTATATATTGATTCAGATCACTTTCAATTAATAGTGACATTAGAGGGATAACAAAATAATAGTAATATACGTAAAGAGGGGGCAAAGATAAATAGTGTAGGTAAAGGGTATTGGTCAAAGCGAGGAAAAGAAAAGTTTAGAGAAAAGGTAAGAAATATCAAAATGGAAGAGGAAAATGTGGACGAGGAGATGAAAAAAATTATAGGAGAAGTACAAAGAGGATAAGAGTGCAGAAAAAAATGAAGTTAGTGAATAGGGGAATAGAAGTGGATGGGATGCGGATTGTAGAGAGAAAAAGAAGGAGGTCAGAAAGGAATGAAGAAAGTGGATAAAATAAAAAAGTTATGGGAAATAATATAAGGGAAAAAAGAAAGAGGCGGAGAAGACTAGAACGGCAGAAGAGGTATGGAAGGTAGTAAATAGAAAAAGAAGAAGAAAAATAGTAAACAAAGATATTGAAATTGTAGAATAGAAAAAATATTTTTTTGGATTTGCTAGGAGAAGTAGAGAAAAACTAAGGAAGGGAGGAAAATATGGTAGAAAAAGAGATGAGGAAGAGGACATAACAAGGGAAGACATAGTCAAGGTGTTAAGAATAATGAAGGATGGAAAGGTACCTAGTATAGATGAGATTCCGAATGAAGCATGGAAATATGGGTTGAAAAAAGGCAAAGGAGAGGAGGCGAAAGATTATAGGGGTGTGACGCTAATTTCAATACTGTATAAAGTATATGTAACTATTTTTTCAGAGAGATTAAAGAAAGAAGTTAAGGAAAAAAAGATAGAGCCACCGAATCAGACAGGTTTTAGAAAAGAAATCAGGGTGATGGACAACATATACGTTCTGAATTATTTGGGAAAAAGGGGCAATAATAGCAATGTTTGTGAACATAAAGGCAGCTCTTGACTCATTAGACCGAGGCGAAATAAAAAAAGTTATGATGAAAAAGGGAATAAAAAAGTGATAATTAAAGAGTGTATCGAAAATCTTTGAAGCACACTTTTATTTAATATATTAATATCAGACTTAGAAGAATAAATTAGGAGAAAAGGTTAGGGAGGAGTTAGGATAGGAAAGGAAAAGATATATAGGCTAGCATACGTAGAGGACCTGCGTCCTGATGGCAGAGGATGGAGAAGAAATGGCTGGCTTAATAACAGGATTAGAGAAATACTTAAATATAAAAAAGCTGAATTTAAATGTAGAAAAGACAAAGCTAATGAGATTTAGAGGAGGAAGAGAAAGACACAAAGAATGGACGAGAGACAGAAGGGAATAAGAATAGAAGAAGTGAAGAAGTTTCAATTTTTTGGATACATTTTGCGAAAGAATGGAGATCATAGAGTTCATGTAAGAAAAAGGATAAAAGAAGCAGTAGGGCTAATGAAACATATGTAGGGAATCGGAAAAAGAAGGTTAAACAAATTGGAGAAGGGGATTTTAGTTATTTGATACGCTGGTATTGCCGGTATTAAGTTATGGGGCAGAGATATGGGGATGGAAAGAAAGGAAAGATATTAAGAGTTTACAAGAAAGGTATATAAGGTGGACATTAGAGGTAGACTAAAGGATGCAAGGATATATGAGAGAAGAAGCGCAAAGGGATAAATTAGATATTAGAGCGGCAAAGAGGGCATGGAAAGAAAGTGTATCATAGAGGTAAAAGAGACTAGAGAAAGGGCGTTGAAATTAACGAGATGGGAAGAAGAAAGGAGAGAGTTTTTGAATGCTAGAGACATGGAGGACGGAACTAGAATAAACTATGAAGAATTGGAAAAAAGGACAGGCAAAGACAATTAATAGAAAGCTGGTGGATGATTGAGGAATCAAAGTACAATTAATGTTATAAGATGATAAAAGAGGAAGGTTTACCAAAGTATTTAGAAAAGGGATGGGGAGAGAGAAGGTGGATCAAAATAGCAAAATTTCAATTGCGAAACGAGTTAAGAGAGGGAATGTGTTTGCCGTGGCAATGACGATTCTCAAAAACGTTTGACACCCTTATAAACATTTGATGAAACATTCTAGTCCAAAGAAGGCTACCACCAGCTCAAGATGATTAATGTTCTGTTTACTTTCTGATTCTGTCTACAATCAACAAGTCAATTTCAATCAATGTAGAGGCATCTGACAAAATCTCCGTTATAGTATTGATCTGCTCAAATTTTGTGCATACGGAGCTAATAAGTTGTAGGCCCACCGTTCTTTTTAGCTGAAGATTGTGGTAATAATAATAATTTTTTTGTGATATATAATCGGTGCTGCATAAAAACGTAAGTTTAAACATTTTCCAGAGATCTTTTAATTATTTAAGCTCAATGCTTTGACCGAACTTATATCTCTCCAGAAGATTATGACCCAGTTAAATTTAGAGCTGGGTCAAAATCCATGTTTGGTATATCCTGTTCTTAATACGTGAGAGTAGCTAAAGTTCTTTCTAATTATTATCTATTTCTTGAAGGGTGTCAAACATTTATGTAAAATTTAGTTCACTTAATCTAATAACTATTTTTCATTATCAAATCCAAGTCATTTGTTTTTAATCAGGTTGAGTATCATTAACTGAGGATCGCTCTTTGTTTTAAACTAAGGCTACCTGCATTATTCACATGTTTGTTAGTCCTCCCAAAGCTTTTTAGAAAGTCCCTCGTTGCGAGCGGATTACTTGATGATATTTCTGGTAAAGACAATAAAGATAAGAATGTATTAGATATTAGCATTAAGAAATTGAGAAAAACTCTATTTTTAAAATATGAATTACCAAAAATTTAAGTTAAACTGTCATACAAAAATAGTGATAGTTATTAACTGTTATTTAAAATTTCAAACCATCTTTTTTTCTCGACAATTTCACCATGTGGTTGAAATTAAAAATATTGTTATAAAAGTTTTTTTTCTGTGGTTACAGATTTGTTTCTTTAGTTGAAACTTGATCTAATTTTTTGACAATTAGTTTAATTTTTGTTTGAGCAATAATTTTTCTAACTCATATTTTTAGTTACAAATTAAACTATTTTGGTAGAAAATTTAACTATTTAATTGAAAACTAAACTATGCATTTCAAAAATATACTATTTGATTGAAAATAAACCTTTCTGTTAAAAATTTATCTTTTTGGCTTCAAAATTTAAAAATATTGTTTGAAAAGTTATATGCTACTTTAAAAACTCATCTTATTGATCGTAAATTTAACTATAGTTAAGTCTTTGAAATAAATTTGTAGCGTTAATACATCTAGAAGTTCTTGTTTTAATGGTATTGGACCTAAAGTACACTAAAAGAAATTATTTTAAAAAAATAATTTCAAAAAATTTGGTACGTCATTTCTGATGTCATCTTCGCTTTAAAGAAAAGTGCTTAAAGGTCGCACTAAAGGCATTGCAGGAGGATCAATATTTTTGCTATTATTATTTAAAAAATAAAATCTGCTTCTTTTCGTAAGTCCATCAATGAAGACAAAAAAAGGATGGATGTAGATTTGGACATTCATCGACTTTGCTGTCCATGAAAAACTAAGTCCTTTACTGCTGTATATTTTGGTTTGTTCAATATTATTAGTTTTGATTTTGAATGTTTGCCAGGGGGTTATTTTGAGAAAAGGAAATGCTAAGTGGGCGAAGTAAAGTATAATAATATTTAAGGACGACCTTACATCTATTAGATACTTTCGTGGAGGGTCAGAGTTTTCGGTTGATCGCTTACACAATGGTCCTTCGAGCCGGATTTATTGACATGTATTGTGTTGATAAATAAAAAGAAGATAAATCTTTCGTTTTCGGTGAATGAGGTCTCGAAATAATGTTATCATTTTGGGGATCTCCAGAATTGAGTCAATCGATTATCCGCTATTCCATTTAGGTGACAAATCAATCAGGAAACTGGAGAGTAGAGGAAGAAAGCCCAGGGGGTCGTATGTAGAAGAAACTTCCCATGAGATTCTGGAGAATCCAAAAACATCAATTAGACCAGCCGATACAAATAAAAAACGAGGTTGTAAAGCAGACGAGAATAATGAGAAAGTGCCACTTTCTACCAAGGATCCCGCAATCAGTTGTTCAGGTTTTTAAGACCGGTTTATGGTACCTGAAAATCGAAGTCGCTCCAGGGCAAGTACCTCAAGTTAAAAAAAAAAGAGAAGTAGAATTACGAGCCGCCGAGTAGATATCAAAGATTACTAGATTAGCTGTAGCAAAAAAAGAACGCATAGAATTCGAGCTGGCGGATAAGCGCATACGCGTTGAATTGGATAATTTATAAAACAAGAAAGGGGAAAACTACGTTAGATGTAATCCTTGCTATATCGAATCTAGGATTGATGACGTGCAATGCTGGGTGAACAAAACAAATAATAATCCAGAAGCCAAAACTTTGGCTGCTGAAGGTTCCAGAAGAGATCGCTTAGATAATCACATCGGATATCTTCACAGTCCAGAATTGATGGAGGATATTACTAGTAAGATGCCGTTCGCAATGACGCAGCAATTTAATAGGAAACTTAATGAACAGAAAAAAATGTATGAGCAACGCTTGATATCCTTATCAAGATTCTTATTCTTTGAAGCTGAGATGGCGTGCAAAGCCGAAACCTATAAGGAAGTAGTTCCAGGAGTCCTGAAAATCAGAATAATAATTAAGACGGAAAACGTTACAACAACGGAAGAACTATTTAGAACAAGGATCGTCAACACACTTCATCACCGAAAAAAATAAACAAGAGCAGTGAGGACAGTCAGCCTGCGACACAATATTACCAACTGCCATACATTCAACTTACAAATAATAAGTAAACGCTGGAAATGGGTTTAGAAAAGGAAACTATGTTTTCAGTTTTTGTTGTATATCCATCGGGCTACTGAATGTAATATGTCGCCCTGTGAACACAGCAAGACTACAATAAACGTTATCATTTGTTACTTTACTGAAATCAACGAAATTTACAGAACCAATCGAAATCAAAGGAACATGAGCCAGGCCCAAGTAATAATGATGAAATATCTACAAACTTCTTATGACTAGAAGAGAAGTTTTTAACAATTGTGCACAAAGTAAGTTTCAACACAATGACAGAAGAGAAGCTAGCAGCACAGAATTTGAATAAACTTGTATTGTTAAAAATGCTATCGATATATTTGAGAAGACGGAAAGGTATTGTTAAGACAAATACTCTACTTGCTGATGGATCTACTGTGACGCTCATAGATGCAAATTTAGCGTCAAGATTAGAAGTAAGTGGTCCAACTGCTAAACTGTCGCTGCCAGCTGTAGGATCAAAAAATTTTAAAGACACCTTGAGCCAAAAGGTAAATTTTATCCTTAATGGCAGTCGATCGGGTTGACGGTATCCCATAAATGGAGCCCGTATAGTTGGAGGGATATCGTTACCCTGGCAATCGTTGAATCTGGAAGACCTAAAAGGTCAACATCATTATCAGACTGCAATTTTAAATATTATTGACAAGCTGAGACAAAAATGCTTCTTGGTCATTACAATTGATTAATTACTGGAAAGTATTTGTTACCGAAATGGTTGAACATCCACTCGAATTAGAAACACCAGGTGATGTAGTTAGAACCCGATAGAATACTGAACTAAGTTACTTCATAAAAGCTAGTTTTAGTCTGGATTCTTTTGGAAGACTGCGGAGAAATAGGAAAACAGCGAAAGTTAAAGGGACAGAAGATATTTTGAAATCAACAACTAGGCGTATTGCTAACAAATGGTAAACGGGATTGCTTTGGCAAACTGACATCGATTTATGTGATAATCGAAAAAAAGAACGCGCAATACTCTCAACAATTTAGCGACAACTTGGGAAGCGTCAATAGAGCCTATTATTTGCCTCATTTTACAGTAAAAAGTTCAAACAAGCCCGAAAAGCTACGCTTAGATTTTATTACAGCAGCAACAACTAAAGGAATGAGTTTAAAATATCAGCTATTGCCAGATCTTGATCTCGTAAATTCGCTGCTCGGTGTGTTCATGCATTTTAGATAAGTGGCATTCGAGAAATTTTCTTGCAAGTGAAAATCAGAGAGGAAGATACCTGGATAGGATCGAATACACTATTGGGTAAGCAGCATCCCTATGGTGATGAAATCATTGTCATCGCATCAATCAGCTTTTTGCCTTTTTCTACCGTGCACAGTAAGATTTTACTTCAAAATGTTCAGCGCAGTGGAATCGAATGGGATAAAAAGCTCAAGAAAAAAGGTTATGCAGAATGCAAACAATGGTTGGAAGATCTAGGATGGCTTATGCAGCCATAGCTTACTGGAGAACGATGTTTGTTGATAGTAACATTGACCTTGGGTTTATAGCAGTTAGAAGCAGAATAGCTCCAACGAATTTGTAGTCTATAGCTCGTCTAGAGCTTTATTGACTGTATCAGCAGGTTTCCAAAAAGTCAAACTCATCAGAGGTTGCTACAAGAAACTCTGGAGATCTTAAGATGTTAATATCAAAATGTTTAGAAGAGTCAGCTTATTTAAAAGAAGACAAAGATAAATGGCCTGAATTGCAAAACACAATTATTTTAACTGAACAGAAGGAGGAACTTCGTCCTGAGTTCATTGCCTTAGTTAGCGAAACCCTGCAGGCACCTTTAGCTAAAATAAAACATTTTAAGAATTAGCTGCGACTAATAAGCTGCAATGCACGGATTTTACTGTGCATGAAGTAATGAAGAAATGCAGCAAAGCAAGAAAAGGCAATCAGTGTCAAAGGGGTTAGGATGAGAATTGACCGCAAAGAAACATTTTCTAAATTAATAAGGGCTTTAACTGAAGATAGTATGAGTCAAGCCAAACAACTATGGTTAGCTAGATCACAAAGTGATAGTTTCTTTTTAAAGCAATAGAAAGAAACCAATCATCTTGGATGATAAACATCTCCACACCCGCTGTTGTCATCATGGAAAAGTTATAAATATATATTTGTAGAAACTTTCATAAAAGCACGTAATCGTATTGTGTTTTAGCCTTATTTAATTAATGATAGAAGGCAGTAATATGAAACAAGTAATCAGGTTGCGTAACCTCCATTAAATATCGAATTACTCACATCTTTTAAAGTGGTGATTTTGGAAAATAAAAATTGTCATATTTCGGCTTCGAAACTTGATTTTGACGATGCACATTGACTTTAACAATCCCACAAAAACCTTGAAAACTAATCACTGTTCATTTGTTTTTAAAATACAGTTTCCGTTAATTGTTTTAAAGATGAACTTTTGTTCCACCATGAAAAAAAATCAAATATTTTTGAATGCAACTGACTACGTTAAATTACATTGCACTTGATAAAAATAGAATTTTCCTCGTTTTTGTAATTTCTCACAAGATAAGTAAGTCTCAAAAATCTGTAGCAAAAGGTTTATAATAATTTATGATTTACTTACGATGAGGACTAATTAAAATGACCAAAGTTGCGACCAGCGTGTAAGGGACCATCCTCGTTTCTTAAAAATTTTAGAGAAACTGATAACGTATACCTTTAAAAAGATCGAAAATAATAAACATTCTGATGTTGTATTTATATATAATCTTACGAAACTTGTTTTCGTTAATATAATTTATTGTGGGGCTTTACGATATGAATATTATTTCCTCTGGAGGTTAGATAACTTGTGTTTAAAGTAAATGTAGATTAAAGATTCACTTAATGACTAAAAAATTTTCCATTTCTTTTAAATCATTCTTTAAAAAATTCTGAATTAAATTAAATGAATTTTGAAATTTTCTACACATGTGATTAAATTTTTGTAACTGAATTAAAAAAATTATTTTTTGGTTACAATTTGTGTACTTTGAAAAAAAATTGTTTAGTTTGTGAAAAATTCTTATTTTTAATTAAAAATACAACTATTTGCTTAAAGAATTCCGTTTCCGGCATGAAAGTGTGAAGTAGCGGGAATTGTGGTTGCTGAATTTTTCCGATAATTGTGGTGAAATTTGAGGTGAGTGATTTGGGGGAGTGTAAAGAAGGGTTTGGATGAAAAAGTGTGTTTGAGAGATTGTGAAATTGGAAAGAGGATAAGGATATTTTTGAGGATTGAGACAGATTTGTATGAAAGTTGAGGTTAGGTTGGTTTGGGATTTGTGACAGGGTTCACTAGTTCACTAGTTTCTTTTTGACTGTTTCTACAATTATGCAACGAAAACAGTTTTCCGGAAATGGAAAATCATTCAAGGGAAATATTAGATGTTCAAATTATTGTTTTGTCTTCAACGTGAAACTTGCTGCGACCAACCATTATTGCATTGCCTCAGAACATACCTGATCAAGTGTTAACTGATTAAGACAGTATTCTATCCTAATTATCGATTAAAAGAGGGCAAGGTATATTTTTCAATAAAGGAAAAAAATCAAACTGTTTATTTACGATGTTTCGTCGGTCAAGTTCCGCCGACCTTTTCAAGCTTTATTGATAACAGACGTGCATACAAATTATTATTACAGTCAGATTGAAAAAAAAATTTCTATAATATTAGAAAATTTATAATATATTTACTAAGTATGCGTATAACGTGGAGAGATTACATTTTAGTTTTTAAACGAGACGCTGCTTTTCTAAACAGCCTTCTCGGCAAAACGTCGTAAAATCGAATGCCGCTCGGGTAATAAAATGAAAAAGTGAGGGCTCGCGCGTGGGCGTGCAAGTGTTCAGTTTACTATTACGAGCGAAGAAAGTAAGGAGGGGAAAATGTGAGTCAAGCGTGGAAACTGCATGGCCGTTAGCTTTTAAAAAGTAATATAAGGGGCCTTTGCACATGATGCTGAGTTTTTCAACGTCTTTTTTATGTTTAAGTGGTTATCGGTTGAAACAATATGTAACATTTCTGAAA
>JAAAKG020144030.1:0-11225 GCA_010014905.2 Druon quercuslanigerum
AAGCCCGGATTTAGACAGCAGAGGAGAAAAACTTCCGTGAACAGCTCCTCGATAAGAGGATGCACAGCATATTCCACAGAAATGTGGAGGATCAGTCAATGCCGTGTGAGCTAACTTTTGCATTCCTTAAATCACGTGGATTGAAGTCAGGTACGGACGGTTTCATTTTGGCATGTCAAGATAGTGTCATTTCCACCTTAACATATTGGCGCCACATTTTGAGCCAATGTATTCCCAATGATAGCTCCAGGGCGTGCCATGCACACCCCGAGCATCTGGGACAGAGACTATCTAGTTGTCCAACTCATGCGGGAACGACCTGGATCCAAAGGCATAATGCGACACTAAGAGTTCTTTATTACCATCTCTGTCACTCTTACGGCATTAACCATAATATTGCTCCGCTGAACGTTCCTAGGAAAATAGAGTCAAGAATAAGAAGTGCCGCATACACTGGAACTTTAAATGCTTGACAATTGTTTCTGTTGCACACTCGAGGCCTGACATATTTTTCCTTGACTTCGAGAAGCAAACCATGTTCGTTATTGAATTTTTAGCACTGGCTGACAAAAACATCATAGCCAAGGAGAATGAACAAAAAGAGAGGCATAGAGGCCTTTTAAGGGAGTTTCGACGGTTGTACCCGAAATATTCTGTTAAATTAATCGTGCTAATCATCGGCGCTCTTGGAGGTGCCAAGCTTTGACTCGACAAAACCCTGACAAGCATCCCTGCGTATGAACAATATTCTAAAATACTTGCGGGGAAAGTGCAGCAGGCGGTCGTCCTTGGGTCGCTCCGTGTCCTTAGGGTGCATAAGACTTTTACCGGATAGTCGTTTTTATTCTGTAACAGACTGTGACCACCTATCTCACGGTCGTTAGACGTGGTTATGGCTGAAATTTTTCTGCGACATCGTTGGGATCGAATGCAATTTTGCAGATTAGCACCCGATCATGGCAAAATCCTGCGGTTACTTGACCCCTCAGAAACTGCTTAAGCTAGCAATTCTAGAAAGGCTGAGAACGAGGTGACTGAAAGTGAGAGTTTGGTGTAATTTATTTAATTTTAAACGTTTGCAAATCTAGAGTTTTGAATTTTCATGCATTGAACGCTAAACTTTCCATTTTTCCCTTTTATAGATTTTAATTTTGCAATTAAAATTAAAATATTCAAGTCTTGAAAATAATTGCTAATAGCTTAACAGTTCGCCGTTTTTGAACCATTTTCTCTAGAAAAGTTATTACGCGAAAGAATCAATCGCGAATGACGAGATCCAACAGTGGCGCGTTTTAGTAGAAAATTGATTTTTCTTATCCTAAAGGGGTTTTTAATTGAAAATTGAAGGCACGAATCAAATAACTGCCGAGCGCGTAAAACGCGTATAAGTATTGTCCAAACGTTCAAAGTGAGGTCGATTTTTTTTTCATAAAATCAAAAAAGAAAAATAATATTGATGTAAAGGATATTAAAACACATATTATTATAGAAGCAAAATTTTTATCACATTAAAAATTTTGGAGAAAAAAATTATTTACCGCTTTTACTGATTCTCGGGAAATTCGTACGATTATAAATTTAACTCGCGATATATCCGCGATATCCGATATATCGCGATAACTATATGAACAAAAAAAGAAAATGATT
Organism: Druon quercuslanigerum; assembly: GCA_010014905.2. Classification (NCBI taxonomy): domain Eukaryota; kingdom Metazoa; phylum Arthropoda; class Insecta; order Hymenoptera; family Cynipidae; genus Druon; species Druon quercuslanigerum. Next base: position 1,648 of record JAAAKG020144030.1, read on the forward strand.
TGAAAGTTGGTACAGAACTTCTTTATGTCCAAGCAAAGCCAATAGAGTCATTTAAACGATCAAATTTTCGTTTAAATTAAATTATTAATTATTACTGCTGTGTCGAATCTCTGACTTCAAATTTTCCACATACGAGAACGATTTTCAAAATTAAAGTTCCGAAAGACTTCCAGCCAAGAACTTGTGGACTAGACCATGAAATAAATTTTTCCGTTTAGTCGGACCAGCTATCTTTATACCTTTGCATGATGCAATTGTTTGAAGTGTCACGCCGAGTACACGCAACGCTAGCTCTGCTACGGGTTCTAGCAGTACGAAGACTTTTTTGCGAAATGTTTGTTTTCTCTGTTTTTTCTATTTGTTATCGTTCTTTGATTCTTATATTAATTTTTCGGGATTTGAACTCCATCATTTTCGATACAAATAAAGTAAATGTATTCGTCAATTTTTCCATAACAAAATTAATTCGTCATAATAATGAATATTATGTATTAAATGAATAATTAAATTACTGATGAATTAATGAAAAGGAGAACTCTGAAAATTTTCAACGGTAACGAATTAAAATTCAAATTACTCAATTATATATTGATTCATTCATTAATCCCTAATGACTAAATAAAATTAAAAAAAAATAATATAAAATCATAAAACGTCGACGTGCACATATTGTTCCCTACGTGCACAGATAGCCCGGTGCACAGTTGTGTCTGCGGCCAACAACGTACACAGTTGTACCTATGGCTTTCGACGTACACAGATGGGTTCGTGCACAGTTATACCCTTCACTTCAATTATGTCGTCTACGGGGATGGTATGTGGAGGTAGTTAACTATTATATATAACAAATGTTTGGTAGAAGAGCGATTTGATTCCTTTACGTATAGTTTCTTTTTACATTCTATCCATAACCTTGTCATGTTTTTATTTGGTTACAAAATATGCAAGTAATATATTTTAAGAATCATAGTCTCCTTTGTTTGCCAATTTTAAAACTTTTGACTTTGGAAATCGGATTTTATAATGAAAAAGCCTCCTTAAAATAATTTGTAGATTTTGGGCATCGGTGGCTTGTAATAAAGAAGCTTTTGTTGCCATGGCAACCTGATTGTCAGTTTCCAAACTGACTAAATTATGTATGTCCTTTTTTGAAGGAATCTTTGTAGTTTACTCTTGACACAAATTCTGCATTAAATTTCTATTTTTTTCGCCTGGGACAATTTTTGTTTGATATTGAAGTCAAGCTTATAAAAAGAAACACTGAAGAATTTCCCTATACCTGCAATTTAGTTGCTACATATGTGCAATCGCCTTAAAGCTATGAGCGATGGTACACGTATCTGATGCAGAGAATGAGCAAAAAAACAAAACACTATTTATCGTCGTGCTAAACATGAAATAGCTCCTCAAGAGATTGATGAAAATGCGAGGATATGGTTGAACTACAATCGAAGCATTAATATGGAGATGTATTATTTAGCACTTGATCCTAATAGTCTGGCTGAAATGTACGGTTAATGTTTTTGTAAAAAAAATATTTACGTACTGGAATCAACTCCTTCTTGCCTTGAACATTTGGATGTGAGTGGCTTTATACCAAACGTCCTACTGCAAGGTTTAGAATTTTGCAATAGGCCTTATCGCTTGTCTAGTGTCCAGTTGCAATATTTTTTGCAAGGCCTACGTGAGTTATCGAAGATTGATGAGTCTGATCTAAATAATGAAGACATGTTTTCAGGGGAAGAGTTCAATTCGGTTCAATTCAAATAAGGCTAAAATGGCAATACGTAATTCCATATTTGTACCAACTGTGCTATACGGCAGCGATACATGGACATGTCAAGAAAGAAATATAAGTAAAATTAACGCGATCGACATGAGATTCCTGCGCATAATATGCGGGAAAACTCTAATTGGCAAAGTAAGTAACGAGATAATCCTTAAGGAATGTGGTGCGGAAGAAACACTAGTTGACACATGGGAAAGAAATCGGTTAAGATGGTTCAGACATGTTGAGAGAATGAAGGATGGACGACTAACGAAACAAGTATATCAAGGTAAAGTAAATGTCAGCGTGCCTAGAGGCATACCCCGGAAGGAATGGTTAGAATGTGTGAATAAGACCCTAGTTAGAAGGGGTATAAGAAGCCATAGAAACACGAGAGCCTGCATGAAACAATGCATGGACGTTAAAGAAGCTAGAGAAGTATTCCAGGACCTCACATGACGACTTTGTGAGGATCTTCACTTGGGGTGATTGCTAGAGAGATTGATCAGCAACCTGGATCGGAGCAGTGTTGCGAAGTGAACGTGTTATTTAAATAAATAACACAAGAATTCCAGATGAATCTAAAAATTTTATAACCCCTTCCTTACACTACTCCCCTTCCCTCTGAGTGAGTCACGCCTACCTCCAAAGGGAAACGGCTTAATGATGTAATAATGATAATAATAATTGCGATGCTGTACGTCATGCTGTAAAAGATCGATGGGTATATCGCTGTATTAGTAAAAAAGATTTGATGATGTTTTTGTGCAAGCTTTGCCAAGGGCTGAGTGACGACATTTTAAAAGTTATTTTTGGATACGATAGTAGGCTATCATGTGAGTCTCATGATTTCTTTTGTGAGAAGATCTTTGATGATACGTTTTGTTCCCAACAACATAGGCTTAACGACTATAAAACGGAAGCAGTAGATACAGAGACATGTAACGGACTTTCGCAAATGAACTTTATAATCCCACTGCTAAAGTTCCAAATGTGATTGCCTTTATAGATGGAACTTATGTATATCTCTATAAACCCAGCAACTTCAGAGCACTCAGGCAAACATAATGTGTTCATAAAGGTCGTCACTTCATTAAGCCAGCCTTAGTTGTAGCTCCAGACCGCTATATTTTGGATATTCATGGGCCCTACTTTTCTAACTTTCGAAATAACGATGCTGCCATGCTTACTAATGAATTCGAAATGGATGTTGATGGGGAACGAGAATGGTTCGAAAATGATGACATTATCATAGTGAACCGTGGTTTTTGCGATGCCCTACCGCTTTTTAAAATTCTTGGTATTGAGCATAAAATGCCACATCTGTTAGTTCGTGGACAAAGGCAATTTGATACAGAAGAAGGAAATGACTTAAGATTTATCACTAAGACATAAGGCAAGGTGGAACGTAGAGCCACGAAATGGTCACATAAAATCTGTTTTTAAGTTGTTCGGAAACATCATGAAAATGAACCATGCCATTACCATCGGCGATTTTTACCGTTTTGCGGGGGTGATCCTTAAGAAGTATCGTCCTTGCATACAAATATCTGAAGCGACCGTAGACTTAGCCCAAACAATGTTACGAAAATCACGTAAACCCAACGTCGTCCAAGCCAGAGTTACAACTGACAACCTGCATACCAGAAATTCCAGATAGATTAATCTTAATCAATGCGAAGCATCTCATTTTCCTGGGATGGATATGAATTATCTGAAGGAACTGACGGCAGGAATTTATCAGCTGAATCTAGCAGGAGCTTACATCCAAGGTAAATTTGACAGGGAGCGAATGGAAGATTTTGAGTTGGACGCAGTTGTTGATGAACCGGGTTTAATCAAAGTGCGAGTATATTCTAATTTCAGACGCGCAACGAAATATCAGATATATCCCATGTAGAAGATAACTTAGTTCATGCAGCCGATGATCGAGAGCTAAAGTTGAATGAAGTACAAAACAATAACAAAATCTTGGGGTACTACTGTACGCGCAAAACTGGGGCCAGGACAACCGGATCATGTGCACATGTAGCAAGCATATTATGGTATTTAGGATACGCGCGCCATCAGCCAGCAGTAAAGTATCCAAGTAGATCTGTGATTAATAATATTGCGGATGTGGGTCCAAGGGAACAGTAGAATGATATACCAAAACTCGTCTTGTTTTCGCAAGCTAATTCTTACTGTTGTCTTCACTGACCAGAGCGTCATCCAATACAAAACCATACAATAATTTTGCTCTAACTGGTTTACATACTTCCTGATGTTGCCTTTATTGGCTGCATCTTATCCTAATCTTGCTTTAACTGGCTAAAAAATACCAGAATATTGCTATTATTAACCTGATCATTCTTGAATCTTGCGTTAACTGACTGGATAATACACCAGTATTGCCTTAATTGGCAGGATCGTGAACTGATATCGTGTTGATATTGTCTTGATAACCCGGATTCCTTTTCTTACTTGGATGGACAGAGAGTTGCGCATGACATAAATATTATCGATCAGGAGGCCCTCAGCTATAAAATATCAAAGAGACATCGAGTTTGGCATGATTCCTGAGCGTGGTACCGAACAGTCCTAGAGGACCCATGGAACTCCTCTAGTGTGCATGAAACGTTAACTTTGGTAGAACACCCACGGAAAAGTATTCTTTTTTCGACATTAAGACATGGATATTATTATTGGGGGGATCCTAAACCACAAAATATCAAAGGAATGATCACTGAGCGTGTTGCTAAACAGTCCTCTGTGGTCGCCGCAACTCTTCTCATCTGCATGACAAGCGACATACGATGCAACACCGACAGAAAAGTATCCTTTCGTTGACCTTTACACATAGATATTATTTTTTAGGGGGTCCCAAGCTACAAAATATCCAAGGGACAGTGAGTTGGGCATGATATATGAGCGTGGTGCCAAACAGTCCTAGAGGGTCCGTGGAACTCCTCGAATATGCATGAAACGTTAACTTTGGTACAACGCTCACGAAAAAGGACTCTTGTCTCGACATTCAGGCATGGATATTATTGTTTGGGGGATTTCAAACTACAAAATATAAAAGGAATAAAGAGTTCGGCATGATCCCTAAACGTAGGGCCAAACAGTCTTCGAGGGTCCATGGAACTCCTCTCGCGTCCATGAAAAGTGACATTTGGTCCATCCTATCTCGAAACCTGGTGTTTTTTGTACCCAGTGTCTGAGGACTTTATTTGATCAGGATATTATAAACTACATTATAAGAGACTTTTAGCCAATTTGACCGGGACCATGTTTTTCCTAGATCTGTGCAGGGTCCTTTATTTTTATTCTAAATATTTTAATCAAAAGGTAATGATGAAACGACCGTAACCTCAGAATTCAAATTCTGAACTTTACTTTATAATCATTACAATTAGAATTTTTTCCCTATGTTATGTTTCGTTTTAATTTTTTTTTTCGTAAAAATGAAAATTTTGTAATATAAAATTTGATTTAGCCAAATTTAAACAGCCTTAAATAATAGTATTTTTTTAAAGTTTGCTTAATCTACATTATTATTTTTAATTTATTCATTTACTATTCTATTAGTGCCTGAATATTAAACTTGACTTAAAATTCACGCCAATTTCAAAATATCCGATTCCTCTTTCGCGGCACAAATCAGAAGCGGAGTAAGCGGTGACACAACTCCCTACGGTTCGTTCAGGTTTATCACCGAGGACACTTGGGAGCAATTACAAGAGTGAGAAGAGGTAGGTGAATGCGAGTGAGCACAGAAATTGGCGGGAGGAATTAGCAGGTAAAAAGAAAAGTGAATTGTGAAGAGTATAAAAAGGAATATGGATATATAATTCGCGCCCGGGAAGTTTAGCTAAATAAATATTTCTACAAGTTGAATGTCTGATCGGTTAAAGGCAGAAATTATTCGAATTGTCCAAGTGTTTAATGGGTCAAACGTGGAGCGCTACTTTTGTTTTCTTTGTAATTCAGAGAACTTACAACTTTTCACTTTTAAAAGTTTTCAAATTTTCATGAAAAATCCTTTAAACTGGAAAATGTTCCACCTATTTACACTATGGACGTGTATTATATTTAAAATTACTCTTTAATGAAAAAATAGTTAAAAACTATACAGTGCATGCCAATGTGCCTTTATTTTGGTGTCGATTGCATGCTTAGCGGTTATTGTGCAAAAATCTGGTGAGGAACTGTCTTCTTCTATTTACCGAAAAGCACCGAAATCATGCGCTTGGAGTAGATAGATCTACTTTAAAAAGCTCCTGTATTGTCAAATTTGACTAGAAAATTGCAATTTTTTAAAATTATTCTACAAAGCCTTAAAAATCTTTTTCTAAAAATTAAGTATTTTCATAAACGTGACTATAAAGTGGCTTACATGAAAAAAATTATCTTCAGTACTGCTACACCTACTACAGCGAAAAAATGTTAAGAAATATATTAATTTTCTGTTAATTCAAACATATGAAAACGTTTGATTAACAATGACGCATTAGAGATGTTTGTTTCATTGCAGCGTAGCGGTATTTATTCAAAGACCCCGGTGGGCTTTGAAGCACAGTAGTACATTGTTTTTTTACAATCATTTTAATGATGTTAATATTTTGCCTGTTTCAAACATCAACAGCTTTGGCTTGATATGGTAAGTGCAGTAGTATTGAGGATAATTTTTTTTGTAAACCACTTTAAAGTCACGTTTATAAAAATATGAAATTTTTTAAAAAGACATAAGTTCTTAAGGCTTTACGACAAATAAAGGATGGCACAATAACTTCTAAGCATGTAGTCCACGAAAAAATAAAGGTACATTCACATGCACTGAGCAGTTTTTTTAATCCATTTTTTCTTTTCTGAGATATTCAGGCCCAATGTGACCAGACTACGTGAAAAAATTAGAGGGTAGGCATTTTAAAACTATATACTCTTAAAAAATATAAATTTACAAACTAAGTAACAAATTTCTTTTCAGTACATTTTATAATAGAGTATACGAAAGAAAATAGCAAATTAATTTTCTGTATTTAATGTTTATATTTCATGCCAGTTTTTAATGTATGTAGGTATTCAGGGTTATTATTATCGATCACAACGATATAGGCAATAAAGGGTGCTGTTATAATGATAATAATCATTATGGTAAAACACGTACGATCGATGAAGCGCTCCGGCGTATTATCATAAATTATTAACGTTCCACTTTCAACATTATCCGCATTGTTTGCATTAGATGTTTCTGCAATATTACGAATGACAGTAGGAAAAACTCTGCTTGAATAACAATTGTGGTTTGCTGATTATTCATTTTATTCATTCTATCGTATTTACTCACTTTGTAGCAATTCTTTCATCGCTGAATTCTAACAACTTTTCCTCTCGCGCAAATTTTTTTTAACAAAATTCAACGAGTGGGAAATCAACAAGTTTTCTGTTTTCATTTGACGTGTTGAATAAAAGATATACTCGTATGAAGAAACGAGAATGACAATGTCAGACAAGGTACCTGTCACTAGAGTGTGAAGGTTATAAAATTGATTGAAAGTGGACGATTAAATTACTGATAGGTTCCAGACTTTACGTTTTCTTTTTATCAGTCCAAATATTTGAATATTTACGCAGAGTAATTTTTATTTCGTTTTATTTTTATTTTTATTTTTATTTCGTTGTTATCAAGTTGTCCAAAATAATAATTTTCTTACATTTTTATTATTCTAAATATTCTAGCTCTAAAAAAAAGAAAAATAAGTAGATTTTTTACGGAAATATGAGAATAAATTCTTTTAATAAAACTAATGTGTGTATCGTAATAAATTCAATTTTAAATGTTTTTAATTGATAAAATTTCCAGTGAATATATGGCATTTTTAACTTAATTATAGAATTTTTTACAGAAATAGTTCCATTTTCAACTGAAAATTGGAAGTTTCATCCAAGAAAATTAGTTTTCTATGAGAAGAGTACAATTTTCAAGAAAATATATACATCTTCAAACAAAATTTTTTTAAATTAACCATAATTTGAATATTTTAATAAAACAGTTGCATTTTTAACTAAAAATAATGAAATTTCGACTTAAAGAGATGAATTTCGAAACCCAAAAAAAAAGATTTTCAAATCAAAAACATTTGGAAATTCATCCTTATTTTCTGACTTACCTTGCAATAAATAATTACAATCCTTTCTTCAGATATTTTTCCCTATCGTGCTTTGTAATGCTAAAAATAGGATTTTTGTTTTCATATAATTTTGGAAGCATGAAACAAAATATCCTACAAGTCTTCTTTTAGACTTTTTACGTATCTCGTCTTTTTTGACGTAATACGGGGATTTTTGATTTTTGCATATCAATTTCGACAAATAAATTAGAAACAACCAGCTCCGTTAAAAAATGGTATGGCTCAGTTTTAGTCAAATAAGAAAAAAAACATAACCGAATTGTTGAATTTTTTACCCAAAAGTTGAATCTGCAAACCACGATGACGAGTTTTTAACCAAAAATGTTAATTTTAAACCATAAAAGATGAATTTCTCAGAAAATTTTGCATGTTTATCAACATAATAAAACTTTCAACCAAATAGTAAAATTCACAACGAAAAAAGAATTCTCGAATAACAATATATATGGAGTGTATTCAATTAAAAGGAATTATCTTAAAAAAATAGTTAATAATGGTTCACATAATAATCAAAGTTCATTTTGATGATTTCCAAATATAAGTTAAAAAAATTCGAAACTTTGTTTAGAATATAAATTTAATATGCACATACAATGTGCGATTGTCGGTCTAAACAACATTATAGGCTCTGAAATGAATTTGGTTTAATTAACAAAAAAGTTAGAACCAATGTAAAGGAAATGAGGCGGCACGTGTCTTTTCAATCCAAAAAAAAAATACATTTTCAAAGAATTAACAAATATTTAAAATTTGACTTGTGAAAAAATGCCTTTTCGGTTTATCGTGAGTTTTACCTTCTCTGTTGATACCTTTCACAAAAATTGAAAAAAGTTTAAAATGATAAAAATGGCGATAATTTATGTGAAACTATAGATATATGATTTTTACAAGAAACAAGCATTTTTTCAATAAAATAGAATTTTCACATTTATGCCCGGGAAAAAACGAAAGATGAGAAAAATCTCACAAATATACCGCTTAAGCTAGCTTAAAGCTGATCGGCTGCGTTATTCCTTATGCAGGAAGAAGTATTTAAATAACAATTTAAAAGGTAGTATTTTCCAGTAAAGCTGCTTTTCATGTTTTCAAAATTCAGAAAAGAAATGAAAGATTTCTGGAAAACTCCACCTTTTTTCGATATTAGCCAATATAATTTCTTTAAAGCACAATAGTTGTACACTTTCAGTACTTAAAAGTAGAATAGTTACTGATTTTTCTCAGTTGTAAAACAGATTTCAAAAAATTACAAAATACTTCCAAGAACAATTGTGTACAAGTTTTTAATATGTTTCGAAATGCTTCACAAGATATTTACAATTCATTTAAGGATTTCAAGTGGTTTCAAAAGATGTCAAGAGTTTTCAAGAGATTTCTATAAGCCCTAAAGTATTTAAAAAGATTCAAACTTATTTATCAAGATTATAAGGAGTTTAATGAGATCTCAAGTGATTTCTGAACATTATAATAAAATGTATTGAGAGCCTCGGTGGCTCAGTGGTTAGACGCTCGGACTTAACCTCAGAGGTCCGGGGTTCGATCCCTGATCCGGTACCTCTGGTACCACCTTAAGCTGTAGGTCCCCCTTCCACCACCAAAAAGGGTGTGGGAGGTGTGTTAAGGAATAGGAAGAGGGTGAA
>JAAAKG020144031.1:0-11225 GCA_010014905.2 Druon quercuslanigerum
AAAAATCGATCGCTGGACAATACTTATCCGGCGAAATCCGCGCGTGTCCCCTTATTGCATCCGGCCCCTCAATTGTAGATCTTAAAAATTGAACTATTATAAAGCACATTCAAAATTACATAATTTTTACAAATGCACATTAGAAAATTGAAGGATCATATTTAATTTATTTTAAATAAACGTTACAGATTACTGAAAGCCGATTAGAATAAAAATCGAATTGTATGAAAGCCGATGTACCTACTTTAATATTTATTTAAATTAATGATTATTAATTTTATTTTATAGTATTCTAAATTGAAGACTATATTTTAATTTGATCATAAGCAATCAAAATAAGAAATGTGCAAAAAGTGCGCACATCTGAGCTATTTTTGCTAGTGTATATAAATTCGAATTAAAAAACATCCAGACCTGGCTTTTTCAACATTTAATCTAGAAAACGTATTTTTGCTCAGATTGAACGCTAATCCTAGTTTTCTGCAAAACACAGAATTGGCAGTCTAGTAAAAAAAATATTTATATAATATGCTCTATAATTCAATTATATGTCGCGCTGCGTGTCATTAAATCTTGTTTTGTAGTTTAGTTAACACGTCGGCAACACCGCCATTCATGGCACTAAAATGTACGAAAATTTAGTAGCCATTTTTCGCAAAATAACCTGTTTCGAAAATAAATACTAGATAGGGCGAACGTGTACAACTGTACATATACCGGAAATGCTAGGCACATAAAACCTACAGAATGGTGATAACTGCCTAAAACGTGGTAAAAGGGCAAAGGTCGCCTTTTATGATTACGATATTGCAATTTCGATTGAAGGTTCGGTTTACAGTGGTCGTATGCATAAATCTCGGCCAAACAACTCGAAATATCGGCATTGGTTTACGCCCAAAGCCATGAAACTTTTATGTATCAGATGTTATACGAGTTGGCTTCGTTTACGCCTGCGGTTGTTAAATCAAGTTTCTCGCAAAAACACGAAAAGCTACTTGCTAGTGATACTTCCAAAGAAACATCTAACATCAAACATTAAACTAGCAAATTAAGTGTGTTCAGCATAGTTAAATATCAATAATCGTAAGGTACAACAATCAGAAAATTAATACTGGGATGATACAAATTCAATCAGTCAGATTGCATTATTTTAAATGCAAAAAACAATATTGGAAAGTTTGCCAATTTTAATATGAAATTATGAAAGTGATTACTGCAATGTTTACCCATTTGCAGGATAAAATATAAATGTTCGAGAAAAGACATAAAATTTGCGATAATGTTTTGGGTTTCCCGGTTATTCTGTATTCGTAAATAAACATTTGTTTCATATTTTTCACAATAATACATTGACAGAGACACGCAATAATTATAACTTTTAAGTAAATGGAAATGCCTGTCTAAACTCCGAGCATCGAAGATAAAAATAGAGTTATTTGTTGCAGAATGCTTCATTTGAAATACACGAGTTCAGATTCCTCATATAATTTAAGTTATCTCAAAGTCCTTCGCGAAATGAAAATTTGAAACTTGTATGTAATTTAAAGTTGAAATATTAATCACCCTCATCTCAGGAATCAGAACTACTCTATTATTTCTCAAATTGTTAAATTTATCGGAATTGGATTTCACTCTCTCGAGACGATTTCAGGTTGAATTTTCAATCAATTTCAGATATTATAATAAGAATGAAACGAAAAAGCATTATTAATACATAAACTATTCAGATTATGTATCAATGTTAAAGGAACCTACAAAAAAATCTTACTCATATTACTTTTACTTGGATTCAGAAACATTTAGCGATCCTAGACCGATATTTTAACAATTGAAAATATTAATAATACATTAATTATCAGGGTTGCCACAGCCTAATTTACTTAAAACAATTTACATATATAGACTAGAAGTAACTAATTTCTAACCAAAAAAGTGAGAATTTATAAAAATTCTAAATAATCCAAGTTAAATTCAAAAGAAATTAAATGAATTAAATAAAATTGTTTACATTCCCAATATTCCATTTATTTCAGTAAAATTGAGTAATCTTAGTGGAATCTAAGAAAAATGAGATGAATTCGAAGAAATTCAAAAAAATTTAAAGTGAAGTAAAATAAAGAAAAAGAATTCTGAAGATTTCAGAATAAACAGATAATAATTCGGGATGAATTCTAAATTAATTCAGATGAATTTAAAAAACTAATATTAAAAAAATAATCCTGAAATCCTGGAAAATTTAACATAACTTGAGAGCTTTTAGAATCCCTTAAAATAATTTTAATCCTAGGACATTTTATAAACTCCTTTGGAATCTTTTAAAATCGTTAAAACCTCAAAGGTCCTGTAAAATCGTACGATATATTCCGAAATTCTTTCCACGAGAATGAACCTTCTTTATGAAGTCCCTTAAAATCAATGAAATGCTTGGAAATCCCTTGAAACTTTTTAAATCTCTTCAAAATATAGTCAAAGCTGGTTCTCATGCCAATTTTGGGACTGAGCGTGACATTAAATCCAGAGTCTTGGAACTATTCTGTCTCTCTTCTGTTTTTTCTCTTTCTTAGTTCTCTCTGTTCTCTGACGCTTGAGTGAGCACCGCATAACCTCCCGCAACGCCTCTCACCCATCCCCACTGTAAGGCGTCAATTCTAAGAAACATTAAATCCAGAAACACTAAATTCAGGTCTCACTGTATCTTGGAATCTTAAAAAAAAACGCTAAAATCGTTAAAATCCATTTGAACTCGTTTAAAATCTTTCAAAATACCCTAAAATATTTGAAATATTTTGAAATCTACTGAAACATTTTTTTATTGTTCTTGAAAATTCCTTGGCATTTTAAAAGATACTTTAAAATCCTAAAAATACTTCGAAATCCTATTATTACTTTTATTATTATTATTACATCATTAAGCTCTTTCCCTTTCGGGGTAGGCGAGACTCACTCGTAGTTTTCCCGCATATTATGCGCAAGAATCTCATGTCAATCGCGTTAATTTTACTCTTATCTTTCTCTTGGTAGGTCCATGTCTCGCTGCCATATAATACAGTCAGTACAACTATAGAATTACGTATTGCCATTTTAACCTTAATTGATATATTTTTACTTCTCATAAGGGGGCTTGAATGATTGAAATCTGTTAAAAATGTTAGGAATGTTTTAAAATGCCCTAAATTATTTGAATCAAATTCAGAAGCCCAAGGGTTAATTTCAAACTATAGTTTGATCAACCTGGTTTGATCTCACTTTGAATGATTAATGTATTAGTACATCCTTTTTTTCTGATAATGTTGTCTAAATTTCCGCTTAAATTACCGTCAATTAAAAAAAAATTGCAAAGATAAAAAGTATCTGCATGTAACTGCGTTTAAATAGGTACGTGGAGTAAAACTAATATACTACTGCAGCTGCCTTATCAGAACGTGCAAGAAATTTCATTACAATAGAATCCTCGAACTTTACATCGAAATACAATAATATAATATAACATAATATGAGATTAGTGCATTGCAGTTTGCAGATTCCATTATTCTCGGATTCGACTAAAGTGCAATTCGCAAAAGTGTACGTGCGAGATATATATTTATGACATTATGAGGATGCCGATGAGGAAGCTTTGAAAGCCTCCACCACATCGTGCTCAGTTGCTCACTGCTCAGGCTTTCGTGCGTGTAAGCTAAAACGCCTGTCTGCGGGCAGAGTTAATCCAACCTGATTTAACCCTGCGACTTGATAGAGTGCGACGTCGTTCCGTGCTCGCCTTACGGATTACAATAGGACGGCTGTAATTATTTTGAACCAACCGACCTGGCACGGCGTATATTGCCAGAGACAGAGAGAACATTTTCTAACTTCAAATCCACCAACAAAAGCGGAATTTACAGACATGTACTCTCGACAATATACATTTGCCTCGAGAATATAAAGTGCACGGAGACCAAACGAAGACACCTCTTATCGAATAACTAAAATTCTCTCACAAAAATTCTCTTTTAGAAGTGCCACATTTCAATTTCTATTAAATTCTACTTCCGGGGTTGCTTCAGAAAACTGCTTTGTAAAATAGAGTTATTCTAGCTTGAACTTTTCCAGTTTTTCCTGGGAAATTTACGCCAAAATTCCAGTTATTCAAATTACCTACATTTCAAGGGACTTTGCTATAGTTACAAACCAATTTCGGTACAAATATTTCCTTATGCAGCGAAATTAGCATCTTTTGTCTTATAATAAAAACATTTTTTTTAACAATTTCAGTGCCCCACTTTTTAAAGATTTACAAATTCAATAAAACATAAATAAAAGCAGTATAATAAAAAAAACAGAAATAATTTACAATGTTTCGAGTAGGAAAAAAGATTGTGTATTATGTGATAAACAAAAAACACAAGTAATTTTTTCTTGATTTGTAATCATTGGTATTAGAACTTCATTGATTTTGCATAAAATGAGCGAAAATATTATAACATTGAAATTGATTGAAAGTAGCTGCTCTTTTTCAATGATATAAGAAATTCTTGTAAACAAAGGCACAGTTTCACAATGTCTGAAGTTCTAATTGAATAGGCTCAATTTTTATGCTAAATAAACTAAAAATGTCTTTTCAATGACTCCTTGTTATCATATTTAGGAATATCTCCATGTGTTTTATTTATTTAAACGATTCTCATAAACAATTTCCAATGTAACTGCTAACTATTCACACACGTTGTATAAACATTGCGATCTTTTCTCTATGAATAGAGTGATTTTATTTAACGAGCGAAAATGCAACCAAAATGAAACCTTCCTCATTTCTTAATGATGTCTTATTTTGAATAATTATTTTCATAGAAAACATAATTAAACCCTCCTAACGAATTTTTCTGCTAGAAGTTCTTTTTGCTTACAATTCGCTCCAGTCCCCACGAGCTTAATTATATGAATGTATGCTCTATGCAATGTCTTATGTAAAAACGTATAATTTTTTTTAAGTAAAAAAATTTTCTTTTAATCGTAAAAAATAAGATTAATTTTTTTTATTGTGGAAAAACGACATAAGAGACGAAAAAATGTGAAAGACAAAAGTTGTTTCACCAAAAAATATGTACAAGTTTTTTATAAACTACAATAACATTTTATTTACCAAAATTTTTCGCTTAAATTACATCTACATTGAATATAAAGAAATTAGATTTATGGCAAAACGACAAAAGTTGCAGTAAAATGTTTAATCATAATTTTTATTTTAATAGAATGGGCTTTTTTTAATGCTAAAAATAATACAGTAAAAATACTTTTGCTTAGGAACAATAAAAAAAAGAATTAAAAAGGAGATTTGTACATTGTTTTTCAATATATGAATAAGCACTGCCAGACCGAGGTACAGATATAAACATATAATATATATTTGATATAATAGAGTTGAACATAAAGTATAGAAAAGTTCGCATTTTGGACGAAATCAAGTGCGAAGCATGAGATACGTGATGAGAATGTGTTCGTTAAAACCGAAGTAGCTTTAACAAAAGAGAATTTCTAATCAGCAAATGACAGTTGTCGATGCTTTGACCTTTAATTTTAAAAGGCTTGCGCACAAATCTATGGGTTCTGCGAATAATAGGCTCACTTCATTTTGTATGAAATTTAAACTGTTATACAAAATACATCAGTCAGGATTTTAAAATTTTTGTATTACTTAACATTTCAAAATTTTAACATGTATTTTTAAATATACTAAACATTTTATTAATTTAATGAATAATTTTTCTTTCGTGTGAGTCTAAAAAAGATTGACTCAAAAGAATCAAAGTTTATTTTACTTCGATTAAAAAAAAAAGATGGCTTCAAAACTACTGTTGCTCTTGGTGGATCGGAACCCACCTTAAACTTTAGGTCCCCCTGCAACCACCAAGTAAGTGCGTGTGTGTGTGGGGGGGGGGGGTACAGGAATAGGGAAGAAGGTACAAGAAAAATGTAAACCCTTAGGGGACACATTAGAAGCTTCCGTTCCAAACTACCTTTAATAAAATAGAAAAATTTTTATGTATGTAAAGACCGCAATTTTACATGAGCCACCTTGAATTTGGTATTTTTATTACAAAATTCGTAATCAGCGATCCAATAAACTATAGTTAAAAAATACTTATGCAAATTTCATTATTTTATTGTGAAAAATTGTACGCCATTTTGCTTCCGCCATTTTGAATTTTGCATTTTGTATATGGTATCCATAGTCAGTTAACCGAAAAACCTCTGATAATAAATTTATATGCAAAGTTCGAGGCAAATTCCATATGTTTTTTCTAAATATATTCGTATATTGCATTCGCCATTTTGCATTTTTAATACGGAATTGGTAATCAGCGACCTTAAAAACATATAAAAACTTGGGTTCGAGAGTTGTTCTATGATATCAGAATTGTGAGAGAAAAAAATTAATTTGCGAACGATTCTTCCCCGTTCAAATACGGTCGTCTGCTGTCCGCTCATTTCTGCCTTTCGCAAAATTAATATTTGTCGTGAAAATAATGATTTCCTCAACAATATATTTGATTTTTCAACATTTTATTGATCCAAGGATCTCGCAAAACCCCGGATATTCGACAAGTTTTCTTTCTTTCGTTTTCAAATCCGTCGGAAAAAATATATATTGAGTCAGTGCCGTACCTATAAAAAAATTTAAAGTCGGATTGAACCAAAACCCTTAAATAATAATTGAATTTTCACTCACCATCCTAGTTTAAAAAAACTATTTCGAAAACTAGATTTAAAACATTATTTAAAACTGAGGAATTTTTAATTTGAAGTATTAAAAACTTTTTTAAATTAAAGAATATTTCAAAATCAACGCTTAAAACGTAATGCGTTTACGATTAATTAAATAATTGTTCCGTATGCGTACGAGTTTGCGAGTTCCGTATGAGGTGATTTTGTAACTTTTTCACTGTCATTTTAACTGTTTCAAAATTTACGTAGGTTGTCTTATTTGTTGGACATTTTAATCGTAATAATATTGAAAAACCCAAAGTCAATGTCGAAAAAGTGGAAATGAAAGTGAAAAAGTTACATTATCTACCACAGTGAAATATAAAACAATTAAAAATAAATTAATTTAAGGTTCCCCGAAAGATTCCCTTACATTAAATTTGAAAAGACAACATTCAGAAGGCTTCGTTACGAGACTCTAAGAAATTCAGAAGAGAACAGCCTAGGTTTTCTCGTTAGAGAAATTTCCTAACTTTTCTACCCCTTTCAAGCTTTCATCCGACTGTCTTCTTCACTGAAATTTCGCATGCTAGTTAATCTGAGTCGTCTATAGTCTATACTCTATAGCCAAAAGTAAAACTGGAAGAGTCAGACTGCATTCCTGAATAGAATCGATTGGGAATAAAGAAATAAGTCAAACGGAAGCTGAATGGTTGAAGGAATTTATTCTGCTACCCGGTAGTTTTAGTTATTTCTCTACCCTCCCAATTGTTGCAATTCATGTAGTCTCTTGTAAAACTCGTGAAACTTGGCCGTCCTCATCCTAGCATAATTGCAACGCATTTGTCGATCTCAATCGTAAGCTTCTCTTCTTCCCCCCAACTCCCTCACTTGCACGCTATTAACGTTTCCCCTTCCACGGATATTATCCTTTTTTACAGTAACATACTTTTCACCAATTACCTCGGAAAGCTTCGCCAGCGTCTGTCCAATGCATCTCCACCGGAACGTGATTAAAGTCAAACTTACTTCCTTCTGTTTAAGTTGTCTTTATTCCCCTTACGCCAATTGACTTATGCCATTCTCGATGTAATTAGTAATTACCAAAGGAGAAAATAAGAAATAAATGTTAATTACCATTTACCCGGGATTTTATTCAGCATTTCCAATTATACTTGTGAGTCAATAAACTTCCTTATTTTGTGATTCAAAAACACTACTGATTTTAAAAAGAAAATTACGGGATAGCATTTCTTGTGCCACTTGAAAACACTTGTGCTCTGTGCCAATTTAATAATATTTAAAATGTCACTCTTTTATAAATATTTTGCTACTTTTTCAGAAAAGTTTTTGAATTGAATGCAATGTTATATGGTATTTAGGTTAAAAAGTTACTGTTCACACAAAGGAAATCCTGTAATGTCAATAAAAACACTTATATACTCAAAATTTTCGGTTCAATTAGACTTAATTTATCAACTAGCATTTACACGGTTAGATAAAATTCTACTGCTGAATTCGAGCGTGAAAAGCAAGGTACAATTCGACAGTTTCTACGAAGAGTAGGCTATCTTATCGTTGCCGTTAAGAATTAGCCAAAATTACATTTCAAAATGTAATAAAAAATACTCAAGTTTTGAATTCCTAAAAAATGTTTCGAAAATAATGGGTTATTTATTCCTCTTGAAAACTTAGCTAAATGAAGTTAACCTAATCCTTCCTATTCTTCGTAGAACCCATGGAACTGCTAGTGTAAAATTTACAAGTGGAGTTCAGACATTTTGTAACTCATTTTATTACAAAATAAATAAACCTTTAATACTTAAATAAAAACATTAACTTTCAGCGTAGAAGATAAATTATCTACCCCAAAAATAACTAATTGAAAAAAAAATTCAGTTTTCAGCCAAAAAGTTTAATTTCTAGCTCAAAGGATAAATCTGCAACAACCAAATTAATTTTTAATGAAATAGTTGAATATTGAACCAAAATAGATACCTAATAGTCAACCGAATATTTGTATTTTTAACCAAAAAAGATAACAGTTTGGCCAGAAAAGAGATGAATTTAAAAAAAATAATAATAATCATCTAGAAAAAGAGATCACTCTTCATCAAAAGAGTTCAGTTGATAAGCTAAAAAGATAAATTTTCAACAAAAAGGTCATTTTCAACCAAACAGTTGCATTTAGAATCAAATAATTAAACTTTCAAGGGAAAGAGACAAATTTTCAACAAAAAAGAATTTTAAGCCAACTAGTTGAATTTTCAATGAAACGGTCGAAATTTCGAACAGAAAGTATTAAACTCCAACCAAAAAAAGTTGCATTTTTCTCCGAGCGCTTGCATTTTCAAGCCAAATACTAGCTTATTATAAGAAAGTTGATTATCAGTAAAAAGTTCATTTTCAACCTGAAAGACGAATTCTCAACAAAGCTGACTATTGGAAAAAGGATAAGCGATTGGTATTAAGGAATTTTATTTTTTAATGCTAGTATTTATTAAATAATGTGAGGCAATTGAATTTTGATGTTAAAATTTCAGTTCAACAGTCTTAATCTTCTAATAAGCTACTTGTTTGTGTATTTCAAATTCCTGAATATTCCTAAGCTAGAAAATAATTTATATGCAACCGTTGACATAACGTGAACAATAAAAACATTGTTAAAAATCATTAATTCAATTTAAAAAAAAATCAGTGCTGTCCCAGGTTCGGACCTATACTTTTTCGAAAAAACTGCGACAGACCTGGTTTTTTCGAGAAACTTCTGAATTGTGTTTAGCGCGCGGCGTGAAAATTATGAAAAGGTATGTTAGGTTTAAAGTTTATATATACGCCCGGATTTTTAAGGAATGAAAGTTAAGTTTGGATTGGTTTCCAATTCACTTGGATAGAGTGAAAGTTTGTTTCCGATTGGAGTGTGAATCATTCGGTTTGGTTTCAGATTCACACTTATCCATTCGGACTGATATCGGATTCAGTCACATTCAATCGGATTGAATTCAAAAAGTCCCATTTATTTAAGAGAATTGGAGGCACGGATGCACGGTTGGTTCTGATACATGAATGAAGAACGATTGATAAGTGAGCCTCGGATCCATTTGGACTGAATTTCGGATTGGCACATGTATTGCGCTCAATATATGTGCCAATCCAATTGTAATCTAGATTAAAATTTAATTTGAGGTTGAAAGACGGATTAAAAAGGTTGAAGAGGATTGAGAAAATTGCTTCAAATTGTTCCGGATTAATTCAAATTAGTCCGAACTGCAAAAAAAATCAGTAATACATACAAAATATCTCGAATGACGAAAACACGCGCGCATAAGCGCAATCGGTATCGTCATTTCTGATAAGGAAATAATTTTAATGTGATCCTCAAGTCAGTGAGCTCGAGGGGCGATATCTGCCAAGCAGGGAGAAGGTTCCTGTAAATTTAGGACTGAAAAATAGCCTGGAGCCGAAGACGAAGTAGATAGGACCGAATAGGGTGAACTTTTACACGGCTATGTAACGTTCTTCCGCGAACACCGACTATCCGACCAACCGTGAAATCGCGTTCTGTCGGTCCAACAAATCCTTTCTGTTCCAAGGATCTAGGCTTTTCTCTTCCATTGTCTCCGCGACACGAGTCGCTGACTCGTGACAACAATGGTTCTCGCGCTTACTCGAATCTGACAGTAACTTTACGTGAAATAAACGAAAATTAAAAATCCTCATTAGCAGCGTCTCTCATTTCCCCAAAGTGCCTGCATATCACATTCTACTCTGCCACTTTAGTTTCTCTCGAAAATTACTTCCAACACTCTAGCAACACAATAGATGTATCAAAGGCAGAGCTACATAAATGTATAAATGTTCGTAGAATAATTGAAAGTAAGTAATAAAAAAAGTAAGTAAAAAAAGTAAGTAAAAAAGTAAGTAATAAATATTACATATTAAATTATCCGAAACTAGTTTTGGATATCATTCAATGAACATAAAACAACTTTTTAGCTTCATTCAAATTTTAATTCAGCAATAAAGATCCCCGTTTGTATAGTATGGAAGTATCGATTAATCCTATACGCAGGCGAAACACAATTCTGCTAATATACACAAAGTTTGAAAATTAATTTACACTAGCTCATTAAAATGAATAATTTTCTGGAATATTGACCAAACTCTGAAATCTAATTAAAATGTTCATCTACCAGAATAGGTACATTATACACAGAAATATAATTTCAAAAAGAAGAATAATATCAACTGTCTATCGATACCACAAAATTAGTTTGCTCAGTGACAAAGCATAACTAAAACAAAGAATTTGTATTTTTCGTTGAGCCACAACTTCAAACCTTATGACTTCTTATGATATGGATATTGCGTTTTCCTAAATTTATGAACATTTTGTTTCCATAAATTTAGAAACTAATGACGTCAAAATTCAAACAATCTCCATTAATAAATTTTCTAAACTATTAGATGAGGAGTTAGATAGACGCATAAACGAAGGTAAGAAGGTTATTGGTAGAGCAGCCCCCCTTATAAGAAGTAAA
>JAAAKG020144033.1:0-11223 GCA_010014905.2 Druon quercuslanigerum
GGATTATTCCTCAAATTCTCTTACAATCTTTTCCAATTCCTTGTTTGATAATTTTGGAATTCTTTCCAAATTTTTAATTATTTAAAAATGTTTTTCAAGAACTCTTAGCATATTTTAAAACAATTCGAACTCTTCCTAAAATTAAAAAGAAATCTTTTAATCAGTAATAAATTTTCTCGGATATTTTTTCAAGAATGCCAATAATGTTTTGAACTTTTTTGAAATATGTTTTAAAAATGTATATTTTGTCGAAAATACCTTCAAAATTAAAAAAAAAAGTTTCTGCTATTCTTTTGAGAAGCATCAACAATCTATCTTTTGTTATCATATTTGTCGAAATCTTTTTAAATTTAAAATTATTTCTTAAATGTTGTTAAATCTTCTATATGTAATTTTAAAATTATTACAATTCTTTCAAATTTTTTTTTAATCTGGCACAAATAAAAAATGTACCCTAACATCTTCTGCATGCCTTTCTGATAATTTAACAAATCTTGGAAATTTTTCGAAATCTTTTCAATAATATTTCAGAAAAAAAAATTATTTAAAACTTTCTTAGGAAGCTTGAATAAAGTTCTGATGCTTATCAGAAACTTTAAAAATTTTAAAAATTATCAGGAATTTAAAAAAATTTCCCGATTTACCAAAATTTCTAAAATTACCAATAATTCTTAAAAATTCTAAAATAATCAGTAATGTCCAAATTACTGAAAATTCCTCAAAATTTCCAAAACTGACAATAATCAGTAGAATTAGATTTTGGCTGTTTAATGAAAAATATCGTATGTATCAATTCAAAAATTTGCCTCTGTTTGCAATATTGTTTACGGAATTTTCAATTTTAGTTCATTTTCAAATTCGGTAATATCATAAACTTTGGGATATTTCAGTAAATTTTTAAATGTAAGTGAATTTCAATATAAAATGACGAAAATAGTAATATATTTCTCCAGGAAAATGGCAGCTTGAGATATTTCTTCATATAAATTTTTATTAAAAATTACTAAAATTGTTATCTCAATTAAGATTTAATATCAATATCCAAAGACATTTTCCAAAATTTTTGTTTATTGGCCATTGCTTTTTAGTTTTGCTTTTTAGTTTAAAATTTATTTACTATTTTGCAAATCTCTTTATGACATGAAAACTCAACATTTTGAAGGAGATTTTTTTCTTTTTTATTGATTGAAAAATCTTTCCTAATTCAAAATTTAACTCTTTTGTTGAAAATTAAGATTTTCGAGTTGAATTTCATAGTATTTATTTGATTGGAAATTAAGATATTTTTTGTTGGAAATCTTAATTGTTACAATTTTTCTTGAGAATTCATTTTTTATACACTTAAACATCAATGATAACTGTAAAGCGTTCCTCAGATTTCATGTAGTAAAAATATTTTTTAAATAGTGTAAAAACTGTAATTTAAATATTATTTTTATTCTCTCCGTTATCATTATATACTAGAAAATCATGGAAATATAGTTTTTAATTTTTGAACCATAATATAAAAGAAACTAATAATTCTATAACAAAAACGAGGATTATGATTAAGTTTTTCCAGAGCCGCAATGACACTTCCAAAATTAATTATAAATAATAAATGCCTACAACATTATCATAACAACTTATTAAATATTGCTGGAAAAATTAAAATTAAAATTTTAATTGCACCAAAAATAATGAAAAATAAAACATTTCATTAGGCGGTCAAACTATGCAAGATGCAATAAAAGAGGAATGTAAAAAGTCGTAAACCCAAAAATTACGTAAAAATAAAATAATAAAATACTAAAGTTTTTCAACCAAAAGGGATCTAAAAACGACACTGAAGAAATGAGAAAACATACGAAAAGACAAAAGTTCTTTACCCAAAAACTATCTACAAATCTGTTCTAAACTCTTATTATAAAAAAATATTTTTAAAAAAATTAACTTTTGCGATAACCTACACAGGCTATGAAATTTTATTCAACAAATTTTTTTACCTTAATTATATCTACAAATTTCGCTAGGATGCGTCTTTTTAGTTTGAATCGTAAAAAAAAACATTGAAAATAACAAATTAAATTTTTTGGAAAGTGAAACTTTTGACAAAATAAAATGTTTTGTGCGATTAAAGTATAGATGAAGAATAGATTTTTTGATTGAATTAGAAAATAGCTTGTAACAAATATGAAATACAATGGTAAAAAATTATTTTTTACAAAAATATTTAAAAATTCAGTCTCATTCCACAATCTTGCTAGTTGCCTTTGCAGATTGAAACACCTTGGGGAAGGTTAAGAGTGGAACTGAAAGTATTTTTTGACTTATCATAGATGCAGAATGAAAAGGAAATTCGAAAGGCTCTTTTACTTTATTTTAATTAATTTTGTGGCAAGCCAAAGGGGTTCCCCCATTAGGTTTTGGAAAGGTTTAGGGATTTGAACATAATATCTGTGATTTATTATTCTTCTTGAAAACTTCCTCTTTCAATTGAGAAACATAGTTCTTTCCAATGATTCCCAGTTCTAAATTTAAATTAAACAATTTCATCCTTCTCCTTCTCTTTGCCTAAAACTCAGGTGAATGAAAATGTCATTCGACAGAAGAAATTCATTTTAAAAAATCTTCTAATATTACAAACTATTCTTCAGACCTTCACACACTTAGATGGTACTCATTTCAAATTAAATTTCTATTTGCTCTTTTTTACGCAACTCGAGCGTGAAATAAGACTAACACTTTTATGTTTTATTTACTTTACAAACAGTTAATTTGATAAAAATAAAAATCCTCTATACCATTGCACCTGAATTTTGTATTATGAGCTGGGTTATGCACGAACTTTTTTTTAATCATAGAAAGAGTTATTTTTCCTAAATAAAAAAATGATTTTGCAATTCGAAATGACTGTTTAAATAATGTTTTATCTATATTTCATTTATTTTCCCAATGTAGAAACATAAATTATGAACAATTATAAATGTCTTCCCAGACCTTTGGGGAAATATTTTTAAATTTGAAAGCGCTTGTAACGTTTTTATGACAATTATATAAGTCAGAAATTTTTAAAAATATTAGTTATAACAGTTAAGTATATTAAAATTTCCTAAACAATATTAGGCAAAAATAAGACACGTAAATAGAAACATTAAAAGTACGTTGATAAATATAACCTGATGCTCTTAAATAAATCTCATTAAAAATTAAACAAATATTTTCCGCAAGTCGAGACATGAATAAAGCAAGGTCAGCATGAATCGTTCGAGTTTAGTTTCGTTACGCAAATAAGCTAATTTCAAGAATTAAAAACAAAATTACTCGTAGATGAATTTAAATATCATCACAGGTACCGAAAGAAGTGTCTGGCTTTTCATCCCTGCGTTCGGCGGCAAAACAAATACCTGATGATTTAACTATCAAATCGCATGGACTTTTCCTAGAATGAGTGCCAAACCATTCTATAAACTTTCCCCGTGATTATTACGTTGATGCAATGTGAGAAACAAGATTCTGATGACCAAGACCGTGCAGTGACAGGTGGTGAGAAGTTTTTACGGATTTTGTGTGGAACGTGTGAGTAGAGTGTGAGGGTGGAAGGCTAAAAGGTGAGTAGAGTTGTGAAGAGTGAATTGGGGAGTTAAAAACTAATTTTCATTGTAGCTGTGGGGTGGAATTTAGCTATTTAGGGAAAGTGAGGTTAGGTTAGCAATGGAGCGGGGTAGTTTTGTGGTCCGCAGTTTGGTTCTTCATTGTGGGCAAGGGTGGTTCTAGCAGTGCTAGGGGACGTTAGGGGAGAGTGAAGGGTGCCTGTAAGGGCTGTGAGGGAGGAAATAGTGCAAAAAAGCAAAATGTGGGCGGTAAGCTAGAATGGCTTTGGGGACTTCTTTTGGCTGCAGGAGGTACTTCTTTGCATGGACAGGTCACAGCTACCGACGGAAGAGCGGGAGGTAGGCAGCGAGAGTACTGGCAGTGCATGTATTGAACTCGAAGGGGACGAAAGTTCCAGCAGGCCACGACGGCCAGATGGGCGCGGTGCGGTGTCGAGTGGCGTGTCAGAGAGAGGGATAGATCGGAATGAAGGAAACGCCAAAGCAAGGGAGAGAGCGTCTAGCGCGAGTGAAGGTAAGGATCCCTCCAAGAGAAAAAGTGACTGCAAAGATAGTCCGGAGAAAAGCGCGCTAGAGAGTCCCTTGAAAAAGAGCGTACGGACACGCAGCTCACCCCTCATAAAAATGGAGGGGCAGGCAGAGAAGGAGGCTTTCGGGGTGCTGATAGGCTAGATCCAGAGGGTTCAGGGAGGACGTAAGGGGGGCGATAGAGCAGATGGAAGGTATGAGGGACGACCTGAGGGAAAGAGATGAGAAATGGGAAAAGGAGGTAAGAGAGCTGAGGGAGCAAGTACAAGAATTGCAGAGAGAAGTGGCGTCCGTAAAGAAGAGAAAAGATGACAAAATGAAACAGATGGAAGAAGAAGGGAGGCACAAACGCTTGTGAAAGAGGGAGGCAGGTGGAAAAGGGAATTAGTTGACAGGGGGGGCAGAAGCAAAGTGTTTGGGAGAGGGTAGAGAACATGATAGAAGAGAAAGTGAGAGAGCGTAGGAATGAAAAGAAGAAGAGAACAGATAGGGAAAGGATAAGGGCAATGGACTTAAGGATGGATAGGAGAGAAAAGGCAGGTAGCACTGCTATAGATCATAGAGTGGGTTGAAGGCAAGATAGGGAAAGTTAGGATGGAGGGGAGAAAGAAGAATAAAGTGGCGGTTGTGGAATTAAAAAGCTGGGAAGAAAAATTGGGGACTATGCGTAACAAAAATAGGATAAAGGACAAGAAGTTGTTTATCGATCAAGACTTTAAGAGTGAGGCAATGGATATGCAGAGAATGCTAAACCACAAGGGCTAGGAAGGAGAAAATTTGGGTATGGGATAAGGAGAAGGGGATTTGAAGGAAGTGCAGGGTAATTTGTTTCGTGGGAAGTAGGGAGTGGGAGTGAATCAGGGCGGAGGAGTGTTAAAGTTGCTGTACTGGGGCGTAGCAGGGGTGACCAAGAAATATGAGCATTTCTGGAAGTATATCCAGGAATTTGATGTGGTGGGATTGGCAGAGACGTAGAGAAAGAGAAAGGAATGGGATAGTGTAGAGCTAAAGTTTCTAAGGGGGTATAGTTGGAGGAAACAGGAGACGGTCAGAGTAGAGAAGAAAAAAATTGCAAATAAGGGAATTATAACAGGGGTTAGAGGCGAATTAGAGGAGATAGTTCATCAAGAGGGAGAGGGACAGGTCGAAGACACGTTTGTGAGTAAGGTGGCGGAATCTGTGATAGACTATGTAATAATGAATATGCAAGGGTGAGATGAGATAGAGAAAGTCGCAGTGGAAGGGAGGGTGAAATCAGACCATCAGCCATTAGGTTTGTGGATAGAGGAGGAGGTTGGCGAAAGGGTGGGTTGGAAAGAAGGGTTGTTAGGGGAGAGGATCTCATGGACGAGAGAAGCAATAGAGAAGTATCAGGAGCAGTTGGGAAACGTGAACTTTGAAGGGGAGTCGTTGAAAGAGATATGGGAGGATCTGAAGGATAAAGTAAAATGTTGTGTGCAAAAGAAGGTATCAAGAAAGAAGAAGAAAGGAACAGTGAAGCCGTGGTGAGGTAGGGAATGTAAAATGATAAAGAGAAAGGTAAAAAGGAAGTACAGGAAGTAGAAGGAAGGAAATGCTAAAAGGGAGGAGTACGTAGACATGAGAAAGGAATTTAGGATAATGTGTAAGAAGAAAGAGCAGGAAAGAGATAAAGATTTGGAAGAGGAGTTGAGGAATGTTAAGACAGAAGGGGACATGCGGTAGATAATTAATATGTTTAGAAAATCAGAAACACGGAAGAGAGATGAGGGGATTAGAAGAACAAGGGAGGCAGATGAAAAGGACTTGAATGACGAGGAAATCTAAGGCAGCAGTGCTGGACGGGGTAGAGAATGAAGAATGGCTGTTTAGCACACAAGAGGCAAGGGATTTTTGAAGCGTCATTGCAGCTCTTGAAAAACCTAATTATAATCCTCGTTTTTGTCATAGAATTATTAGTTTCTTTTATATAAAAGTTCAAAAATTAAAAACTATATTTCCATGGTTTTCTAGTATATAATGATTTCAAATAGGGTGGAGAAAGGGGGTGATCGTATCACTGTATAAAAAAGGGGATAGGGAGACGCAGTAAAATTATAGAGGAATTACGTTAGTGAATACGGCGAACAAATTATAAGCGATAGTGCCAGCAGATAAACTGCGGAAGGATGTTGAGGGGAAAGGCATAATGGCGGAGACGTAGGCGGGGTTTAGGGAGGGAAGGAGAACCATTGTCCATATTTACGTTTTGCAGCACGTGGTTGATAGGGAACTAGTCAAAAAGGGTGCCAAAATGTACGCATTTTTAGTAGATCTAAAAGGCGCGTTTCCTTTGGTGGATAGGTGGAGGATGTAGCAAGCAATGAAAGAGAGGGCAGTGGAGAGAGGCCTGATCAAGATGGTGAAAGAGGTATATGAGAAGACGAAAGATAGGGTGAGAGGAGGGGAGTGAATCTTTAAAAGTTTCTGGGTGAATAGGGGGTTGAGGGAGGGGTGCCCGCTTAGCCCAACGTTCTTCGTCATTTTAATCGCTTATATGCAAAGTAAGCTAGCGGCCGTAGTGGTACGAGGAGTTAGGGTAAGGAAGGTAAGGATATCGCACTCGCATATGCAGATGACATAGTGCTGCTAACAAAGAGCGAAGAGGCTTTAAAGGAGATGATGAGAAGTTTGTGTACCTGGGCTACCTTTTTCGGAGGAATGAGGGAGTGGATGGTCATAGAAAAAAGAAAATGAAAAGGGCAAATGTGGTGATGAGCAAGTTTAGGGGCTGGGAAAGAGGTTGTTTTCAGATTATTTTGTAAGGAAAATGATGTTTTTTGATGCACTAGTGATGGGAGTCTTATGTTACGGAGTGGAGGTGTAGGGGTGCAAGGTACGTGAGAAGGTAAATAGGATACAAGAGAGGTATCTAAAGTGGGCACTGGGTTTAGCAAGGAATACGTTGACCTATATTGTCAGGAGGGATACAGCAAGAACGAGTTTAGGGATTATAACGGGCAGCCGAGAATGTAAATATGAGTAGAAATTTTTAGAAGAGGGGGGAGTAAGCTGGTTAGGGAATGTTGGTGGGAGAAGGAGAACAGACATAAAGGTCGGAGGATGGAGGTGGAAAGAGAAACGTATTTCAGAACAAATGGATCGCAGGTGGATGAAGTGAGAAGGATGCATGAGGAAGGAAAGAGGGTGTATGAGTTTGTTAAAAGGAAAAGCATGGAGAGACAGAAGGAAGCGGGAGAGAAGAAAATAAGAGAGTCAATGTTTAATGGAAACTATGTGTGGATTATGCCAAGGGAGAGAGATATTTGTGTGAGAAAGGAGAGCAAGGAAGTCAGGAACTTATAGCGTGAATAAGACGCGGATGCATGGAGAGTTATAATAGTTTCTGGCTTTCTGGAGAGAAGGGGATGTGTGAATTGTGCGGAAAGGGGGATGCACAAGTGGAGCACTAGTTGGATGAGTATGAAGAGGTAGAAAGAAGTGGGATAAGCATGGTGATATTGTTGCATGAAAGAAAGGAATAAAGGGCAGGGGCATGGGTGAAGGGGATGTTGGCTAAGATAGAAAAGAAGAGAAGGAAGGAGGAAGAGGTATAGAGCAGAAAAGATTTTATATAAGAGAGGAAGTAGATTTGAGAAAATTATACATATTGTAAATAGTTTATGGGGATCTGCGATAAGCTGCGGAGGCAGAGGCTAGCAAGGCGAGTCAACGCGAGAAAATAGTGTCATGCGTGCAAATCGAGAAAATAGCGATATGCGTGCGAGACGATGTGAAGCGAGGAAGGAAAGGTCGCCTTAAAGATAATTTGTGGAGGGATGTTAGTTTTCAAAGGCTAGCTCTCTTGTAATCTAAATTTTTTTTAACGAAAATTTCAGACAACAATAAAAAAAAAGGAAAGAAGAATGAGTAGGCAACCAACTACATTCCCTTATCAGTTCTTCAAGTTTCATGATTATTAAAAACCCGAGACAGGATTGACGATATTTGAAATTTTCTTTTTACCAGTACAGTCAATGTACACACTTTGAAAATTGGGTGACCTCAACCTGGCATTGCTGTGGAAGTGAATGTGAAAATCGCACACAATTGCATGCTTTAAATATGTGTTTAAATGAGAGAACGAATCGTATATATACCTCAAAATAATTTCACCGGAAGGTGATGAAAATAATATCTTTAATTTGATCTGCATTATAGATTAAAATATCATTATTTCCTGTTTCAAGTAAATCAAATTATGCTAATACTTTCTCTCTCTGATCTCCAATTGTACACAAAGAGAAAAGTTATGTTCGAACATCAAAAATTGTTATTTCAACTTCATTTTTTAAATTTCTTCTTATCGATTTTCCGCTCTTACGTAAAATACTTTAGAACCAATTAGTATAGCAATTTCAGAATAAGTATGTTTGATTAATTTCTCGTTATATTTTTTAGAAATTTTTTAGATAATAATTATTTTTCGATATTTTGTATATTTTATTCGCTACAAATTCATGTTTAGAAATAAGCCACCGAGCAAACTTACAGTTTGGAACTTGGTATTTTACTTAATTACTAGATCTGTTCAGTAAAATTATTTTCTTTTTCAGTTGTGATTAACGAGCATTGTAGTTGCTGCCTTCTCCTCAAAGAGACAAAAAATTTAAAAAATAACTACCCCAAATAACTTCTTAAGATTCTATCTTACATCCTCATCCTCAAAGTAATATTCATCAATTCCTAAAAAAGAGACATTTAACGGTACATTTAATGAATTGTGTCGCAAATTCCTTATACTAAAATAGAAATAAAATGAAAATTTTATATAAGCACCCGAGACACCTTCTGAGGATCTGATAATGATTTGATGAATACACATTCTTAAAATTAAGACGTTCTTAACCTTGTTAACACCTTCTTAAGACTTTACTTTATATTCGTGATTACAAAACATTTTTTAATTAAAAATAATCACCGAAGACACCTTCCCAAAAATCTATTTCATATCCACATCACCACAGTGATATTTTAAAGTACAAAAAAATAACCCCTGGGATATTAAGCAAATGCTGCTGGAACTGCCATCAAGTAAAACTGCTAAATAAATTTAATTTTAAAAAAATAATCCTAGGTAACTCTCCAAGACTCTAGTTAATAGCTGCCGTCAACTAAAACAGGGGGGGGGGGTCCCATTCCAAGTAAACTCACGCGTATTAACCTTTTAAGATATAGATAATTTTTTTCTAAAAGTACAGATGGTAAAGTTTTATTATGGTTATTGTCGAAAATCACAATTATGTTTAAAATTTTATTTTGTGGTTAATAATTCATTTTTTTTTGGTTAAGAATTCTTGAATTTCATTAGGAATTCATCTTTTTTGGCAGTAAATTAATCTTAAATTAAATTTGTTCAGAATTTATCTTTTTTAGTTCAAACTTCAACTTTTTGGTTTAACTTAGCGCTTCCAATAAGGCCAACTTAAAAATAAAATACGAAATATTTTTGTTGTTGTAATTTTATGGTAGAAAAGAATTTTTTTGCTCTTCAAACTTCCAAGAAAAGGGTGGCGGCGCTAGAACGACACCCACTCAGCGCCGCCACCTATGAAAACACACTAAAAATTCTTATAATGAGATAAACGATTAGGGGAGATTTTTTTTGCTTCTTCTTTTTCTCTCGGATTACACATATTACTTTTTCCAAAAAAGTACCCTTAAGTCATACACTCCTACCCCTCGTGAGAAAAAATGTTTTAAAAGCGGGTAAACCACCTTGAACAATATAAATATGATTTAGAGCTCCAAATTAATTACTTGACATTTGAAGATTTCCCTCTCATTATAATTTTCCCCAAAAACTACCCTTCCACGTGAGTGTATGCAGCGGAGTTCATATATGTACGTAAAAAGCGTTTGAAATGATAACATTCAGAAACCACTGTTCCTGGATATTTCGTTTCTCTTTTTTGCTCTCCTATGATACATAGTACGTTTCCCAAAAACTACCCGTAAGTCATACGTACCTATAAGATGAGTAGATTTTCTTTTAATCCGAACCATCTTATCCGATTTCTTCCCCATGTGTCAACTAGCGTCTCTTCCGTACCACATTAGAGATTATCTCGTTGCCACTTTGTCCATCAGAGTTTTCCCGCATATTATGCGCAAGAATCTCATGTCAATCGCATTCATTTTACTCTTATCTTTTTCTTGATAGGTCCATGTCTCTCTGCCGTTTAGTACAGTTAATAGAAATATAGAATTATGCACTGCTATTTTAGCCTTATTTGATATATTTTTACATCTGATAAGGGGGCATGCTCTACCAATAACCTTCTTAACTTCTTAACTTGTTCAATTCTCTCATCATTTAATACAATGTTGCATATTATTTTCTCACCCTTCCCTTCGAACACCATACTTTTTGTTTTATTTTCGTTCATTTTGAGGCCCATGCTCTTCATGCATTCAGTTTATTCAACATTCTTTGCAAGTCTACGATAGACTCTGCTATAACAACCTTATCGCCTACGAACGCTAACCCACGTACCCTTACTGTTTCGAGATCCACACCTTCTTCGCCGAAAAGAGCTATTCTTAAACACTTGTCCATAAATAATATAAATAGCCATGAAGACATAATGCATTCTTGTCTAACGCCTTGCATAATATCGAACCAGTCACTCAATTTCCCATTTACCCTTACACTCTCGTTGTCAGCGGTATATATTGTTCTTATAGCTTGTAGGAGCCATCCGTTTACTCCGTGGTTTTTCAGAATTTCCCAAACTTTACTTCTATCTACCTTGTAAAAAGCTTTTTCTAGGTCAACAAATGCACAGACAACTTTTTTGTCCACTCTCAAATTTTTTTCTGTGATTTGCCTCAAGCTGAATATTTGATCCATACATGACCTTTGTGGCATAAACCCACTTTGGACTTCCCAAATCTTTTCTTCTGTTATTTTTATTACCCTACGAATCAGTATTTTTAAGTATATTTTACTTGCGGTACTTAATAAGCTGATCCCTTTGTAATTATTGCAGTGTAAAGAAAAAAAATTAAAATTATCGGTCATACGATCTTTATTATAAAAACTGTGTTTATAACAAACAACGTTTCGGCATCCTTTTATGCC
>JAAAKG020144034.1:0-11223 GCA_010014905.2 Druon quercuslanigerum
GAATGAGAACTGTCTCATTCTCATTCTTACATAATATAACAAAGTGTATGCAAGTATATCAGAAGCATGTTCTCCGCATAGAAATGAAAATTCATAGTTCTCCAGAACTTCGTCAAGCGTGAGTTGAAGAACATCCATACAGAACATACAGTGAACAGCTGATTCTCCTCACCACTTTACTCGAGCGTCCAAGCCCGCTGTGGCGATAGAGAGAACAAGCCAACTCACCGTAACCGTGTCTTTCTAAGCTTCCCCCTCCAGCGGGAGTTTCGGGACCTGTATATACGACCGTGGTTCTAACTCTGTGAGCCCCCTTAACAAATCTAGAAAGCCCTCCTTAGAAAAGTTACCACTCTCCTATTGTATCATCTAACATTAATGAAGGAACAGAAATCAACCAATTCTATAAATAGAGTCCCAGACCATAAGATTCTTAAATTCTACAAAAGGGCCCTTAATTCCAAGGGACAACAAATCAAGTCGTTGGTAAGTTTTCGCAATAACATATTCCTATTCAATATTTTTTTCTCAAACATAAACTTAAAACTCGTAATTAAAGTCTTTTCTTTTTTTTAAAGTGTGGACACCAAGACGAGGTCTTTTAGAATTCCTGGCAGTTCCATGCTGTGCGTATTCATTTAAACAAAAATCACAAAAAATTAGAACATTACGTATGTAACTTGATATTAATCATTTGTAATTTTTATATCTTAACCATTTTTCTAAACAACAATTCGATTATCGCAACCTTTTCATTTTTGCTTTTTCCTTAATCCTTGTTTTCTATTTTTAACCAAATTTAGAATTAAAAAAAGAGGATGCAGCGTAAGTTTGAATATAATTATTTTTTTGCAAGGTAAGTGCATCTCATCTGAGACGTAACACTACCAACTTGAAATTGATTGCATTTGAAATAAATTCGGTGGTTTCAATTATATGCTATCGTTTAAAGCAAATAAGACGACCTGTCATTATTCCTTCAAAGTGTGATATTTTTTAAAGTAAACTTTCTGATTCTAACAGAACTTTTCCAAAGGATTTGGAAAAGGACGAAAACTTTTGTCAGAATAAGGAAGAGAAAGGAAAAGATAAATATCTATATTATAACATCTATTAGAATAATTTGTATTGTCTATGCATAAACATT
The DNA here is from genome assembly GCA_010014905.2 of Druon quercuslanigerum. NCBI lineage: Eukaryota > Metazoa > Arthropoda > Insecta > Hymenoptera > Cynipidae > Druon > Druon quercuslanigerum. The sequence continues at coordinate 1,148 of JAAAKG020144034.1, forward strand.
TATATCAATATTAAAAAAAACACTCTAAAGAAACGTGGATAATTTTTTGATAATACACTTTATCGATTTCTTAAATTCAAATCCTGACTAATAATTCTAATGTGTTTGTGGTTTGGTAATATCATAAATTATTTCATTTTCAACATTAATTTTATTTAATTATTATATTATTACATATTATTACATATTATAATTCAATATAAATTGTACCGTTGTCATTTTGAGTTTAAATTTGTTAAATTATAAATATTTTAATTTTTTACTTTAGTGGCTATTTCATAAAATTTAATAAAACATTTATCATTAATAAAGTTTTTAGAGTAAATACACTATCAGAAGAATCCTGTAAGTGCAAAAGAAAATAGTTCACGACAAAAAAAGAAAAATGTAAGTGCTTTTACTTATTAAAATAGCCATTTTTTAACAGCGATTAATAAATTGTTCATCAATATCTCAATGTCGAAACTTGAAATTCAACTTTTGCAACGAATATAAAAGTATATAAGACCTACATAAAATCAATTTTTTAAAGACTACTTTCTCGAGGATCCAAAGCCTAAAAACTACAAACTTTGAAATCCTTTGATTAAACTACCTTTACACCTTTTTTATTTTCCAACAAAAGTTTATAAATTGAAAAAAGAAATTTAAAGCCCAACTAATAATTCAAAAACTATCAGATTCCAGAGCTTCAGTATCAACAAGACGTACAGATTTTAAGGTCTTTAAGGGATCGTTCACAAACTACATGACGCGTTTATCTTTTGTTTATATTGTTGCATCCTTTTTCATTTCACGCAAAAAATATTATCATCTTCATTTAAACAAAAGAAACACGGGTCACGTAGTTTTTAAATGATTTCTAATTAATAAAAAATATAGAAACTCTTCAATTAAAATTTTTGAATTTAAAATGTTCAGTAACTTTAAAAAAAAAAGTGAAAATTGAGGGAAAATTTAATTTAAAACTACTTAAAGTTAAAGGCCCTTACCGAATCATTTTTTAAACTCCCCCTATGACAAAGATTACTAATTCTTATGTGAACTTGAATAAACAAACTTGAAATTAAAAAATGTTTAAGGAGAAAAATTATCAATTTAGAAAGCTTTTTCGATTCAACTATGTACCTTAAAATTTTAAAGATTTCTAATTAAAAATTTATTAAATTATAAAATCAAATTATAACCAAAATTATAAAAAAACTTAGAAATTTAACTAATAAAGAAACGTACAAACTTTTGAATTAAAACTGTTGAATATGAAAGAATACGCACATTAAAAAGCTGAAATTGATTTAAAAGCTTTTAAACCTAGAAGCTTTTAAATTAAAGAACCTTTTAATTTGACTAAATTTCAATAATATTTAAAGATAAGTTAAATAATATTTCTTTGTCTGAGTAAGGCCTAAAAATATCTTAATATCAAAACTTTTAAATTCAACTTTTTCATTAAATATAAATGTGTAATATCAATTGTAAAAATTGTTACTTTTGGACGATTTTCTCCAAAGGAAGTAGTAACTCAACAAAGTTTGAAAGTGCACATTCTGCTGGAACCTCTTCTGCACTTTTTCATTAAAAATCACTTATTGAGATTAATAAAACAATGTATTTATTTATTTATAAAAACATATTACTTGTTGTTAAAAAATGATTATTTTCACGAATAAAAGCACTTGAGTTTTTCTTTTTATATTAAAAGATCCTCGAAAGGTGTGCCATTAATAAGCTGTTTTTTCATAAACTATTTTCTTTTTCACTTTCAGGCTTTTTCTGATGGTCTATTCACTTTAAAAATTTGTATTAATAATAAATATTTTATGAAATTTTACGAAATAGCTGCTAAATTAAAAAATTGGAATATTTATATTTTAACAGTTTTAAATTCCACTAGCATGAGTATGTTAATGATTATTCCAAGCAGGAAGATCTAAAAAAAGTGATTTATTAAATTTGTGTACACTGAAAAAGTAACTATTAAACGGAAAATAAGCACTTAAGCTGCGGAATTGAGCATTATCATACCTGGATAAGGAGCAGCTTCACTGCCATCATTCATAGCACCAAGATCTGTAAAAAACATATTCATGATATTTTTGTTCTGCGGAAAAGTAAATGTTAGTCAGAATCTGAAAAATTATGTAGTCAAAAATTATGTAGGGTCAATTATGTAGCCTTGCTGTTTTGCTTTCCCACTTAATTAAGAGGCTTCTTAGGCCTTCAGAGCGGCTTTTGTTAGAACATTTTCTTTAGTGGGAAACTCTGTGGTTTTTTGCTTTAGGTTTTTTTTTTATATTTGTCAATCCTTAAAATATTTCCTAATTCTTATCATAGAAGAGAGAACTGATTCGCTATTTCCTCTGTTCGGCGTAAAAAAAAAAAAATTAAGTTCTATTTGACTGCAATGTCGTTGGATTTTGGATTTTATTTTACGGAATTCTGCTAATTAACTTGATTAGTGAACTTTAATTAGGAATTTAAATTTGATTTTAATCTTATTTAAATTTCTTCAATTTTAATTTATCTGATTTGGATTGGAGGCCATTTCTATTTCAGGTAAAGCATAATGGCTGCTGTGCAGTTCCTGCTATCTTAAACATTATTTTTGCTTTAATAAGGGTGCTGTATGAGTGCTGAAATATTGTTTGTTTTATTTATAATTTTTTTGTGGTTTGATAATAATAAAATAAGACCAAAGGAGTCAAAGATAAATTATAAGATAAGACAATTTTATTTTTAACACCATCTTGTAGAAAATACCACCTTTTTCAAAATTATCTATAGGATTTTTACATCAATTAATCACTGAATCCATTTTTAATGGTATACGAAAAATCGGGTAAATTTTAAAATTCTTAAAATAAGTTAAATAGTTTAAAAAATTTCACCAAAAAACGGAAGAACAAAAGTGTTAAATAAACAATATTCCTTTAACTCTCTGATTATCTGCGGGCAAAATATTAATTTGTTTTTTTTATTTGTTGAATTCTAATTGCAATATGATTTTTAATTAACTCTTATGGGTAATGATTCAGAAAAAGGATATTCTTAACAATATTTGAATTTTTTGTGTTGAATGAAATGTGGGACAAACCTAGAGCTATGTCAACTAAATTCTTAATTGCTGCAATTTTGGTATGAAAATGATGAGCAGAAAAAAAATTTTAAATTCTGCCTGAATATGTACTTTTTCCTTAAAAATTGGTAATATTATTACCATTCCAACCCTTAATCACTTCTATGTCCAAAAAACTGATTTTATTATTCTGCTCTAGTTCATGAGTGAATTGAAGTTTTGGATGAAAACTATTAAAAGCATTAATGACATCTGCAATTTTTCCAGAGGAACACACAAAAAGGTATCGTGGAGTATCATTAGTTAAAATAACCATTCTCAATAGATAGCCATATTTTTTAATCTTTCTCAAACCAAAACATCTGACAAGAACTGTATGTTCAGTATCATGATCGGTCTATTTTGTATCGTTTCCCAGAAGTCCTTTTTTTCTTCAATTGCTAATTATCTTGAAAGTGTTTATATATACATATCCCTAACATAATCTGATTTTTTTATAAACAGTAATACTGCCTTCATCAGCACTTCTGTAAACTATATCAGGGTTGTTTCCAAGAAATTCTTTAGTCATGGTTGTAAGCTCCTTAAGCGGGCCCCTTTAAATAGAGCAACCAGACGCACAAGACCGCGAATGGACCACAGCATCTAGGCGTAAGATAGCGCGCAGACGCAGAGACTCCCACCCACGCAATTCGAAGCCTTAGCGACTTCGCGAAGGTATAAAAAGAGGATGCTATGTACAAAAAGGGTATTAGGGAGCTCGCTGAGCGAGCTAGAGGGATCAAGCGTGTTCTTGAGGCAGGCCAAGGAGTCCAAATCCTGAAGCCGGGTTTCGCTCAACTCTTAGATTCTAGTACGAGAGGACTAGAAGGAACATCCTGTGAAATCTTGGTACAAATACTAGAATCGCCTTGGCCCTCCACTTCTCATCGAGTAAATTTCAGAAAGAGGCGAAATATCCTGAGCTTAGACTCCATTAGAGAGAGATAGAAAGATAGAGAGAGCTCTCTCTCTCTCTCTCTCTCTCTCTCTTTCTATCTATTGGGAGAAGAGGCGTATTATCCTGAGTGTGTATTTCATTTAAGAAACATAGAAAAATAGAGAGAGAAAGAGAGAGAGAGAACATAGGAGAAAATATTTTTGTATAAGAAATCTGAATTGAAATAATATCTGTGAAAAATAAATAGCTAGAGAGAGATTGTAAGTTAGTACCAAAATACTGCGGTCAAAAAAAATAATTATAGAAAGAACTAAAAGGAGTAACTTTAAATTTAGAGTATGTATTAAAAACTCAAACTATAAATTTAACTTTATCTGCAGCAGAGGCAAACAGATTAGAATGTCCAACCTTCAATGATTTTGATTGAGATAATGTTGTGATTTTGCATAGTGACATACATGAGAGAAAAAGATAATTCATAGAAAGTTTTTATATTAAAGAATAAAAAAAGTTATCTACTAATTTCAAAATCGATTTAAATAAATTAAACAATAGTTATGGTAATATGATAAATTAAATTCAACGGTGAGGTTCCATGAATCTTCTTTTCTGTTTCTATTTCGGATTTATTTACGATAGATATTTATAGTGTGTTTAAAACAGATTTACTGAAAGAAAGAAAAAGATAAGAAAGAGGATGCGGTTGGTTGTCTTCTCATTTTTCTTTCCTCTTTTTATTTTCGCCTAACATTTTTCTGTAACAAATTTTTTTCTTAGATTTCAATTGGAGCATTTTTTGTTTCTTCGTGTTTCTCACAATTTGGACTCTGAATTCTTGTTATTGAAAGGACTTTGCATCAATTTTATGATTATACGTTAAATAAGATATTTAATTTGGATTTTGTCTAATTTAAATTTCTCAAATTTTAACAGACAACTTAACAGATTTAACTTTCTTTAAAAAAATGAAATTGCAATTTCTTGGAACATCGAACAAAACACATTTTTTAATAACAAGAGTATATAAATCATCACCACAAATTAATGTTTTTAATTACTTGTTACTTTGCTCAGTTAAAATTTTTACCATTGTTGTTAAAATTTTATTAAAATTTATATGTTAGTTTTGAAAATTCAACTAAAATCTTTTTTAATGAATATTAAACTCTTTTTATAAAAAGTTGTCTTTCTAGTTTAAAATTTTATTTATTTTAGTAGAAGTTGCACTTTTCTTGGATGAAAATGCTATTTTATGGTTCGAGAATTTAACAGTTTTGTTGAAAAGTCATATTTTCTGGTTGAAAACACAACAATTTCGTAGGGAATTTACATAACGCTGCAAACTTATATTTTGGTTTTGAAAAGTTAATCTGAAATCTTTTTTTTTATGTAAATTGTATTTTGTTGGTAAAATTTTGTCTCTTTGATTCAGAAAGTCATCTCTTTTCGTAGAAATTTTATATTTCTGGATGAAAATGCAACTGTTTAATTAAAAATAAATCTCTCCTTCTCGAGATTTTTAGTTGAAAAATTAATCTCTTTCGTCGAAAGTTTAAAGATTTTACTGCAAATTAATATTTTTTACTCAAATTTTTTTGAACAAAAATGTAATGATTCTTTATTTTATTGTTCTAATCTTGAGAGAATATTTAAATTTATTTGTAACGATTTACAGTATTTTCAAGAATAAATGTGTACGATTTTAGGAAAATTTCGTTAATTTGGCAGGATTGCAATAGAAAAATAAATTTGAAATATTTAAAAACAGCATGTAGATATTTCAATTTCAAAACAAAATTTTAAAGAATTTTAAGGAATTTAAACTATTTATAAGAAAAATAATTTAAGTTTTATTTTGAACAGGGAACTTTAAATTCCTTACATAGTTATAGTTTGAACTGTAACGAACCCAGAATAAGAAAAAAGCTCAAAAAATTTTTAAAAAGGAACAAAAGTTTTAAAGTTTTGTTTTTGATGAAAAAAACTATTTTCTTGAAAATTCGTCTTTTTACATATATTAATTTTGTATGTATCAAAAGCTTATTTATTTGGCTGAAAATTCGTTTCTTTTTAAAAGACAATAAATTTTTTAACTGAATGTGTAAGTATTCAATTTTTGCTCAAAAATATATATTTTTAGGTAATAATATATTTTTTTAGTCTTAGTTTGTCAATTTATCTTTTATAGATAAAAATGTATACTTTTAGGATTAAAATTGAATTAATTTGTTAGAAACTCTTTTTTTTGTGGGAAATTGATTGTTTTAACTGAAAATTTAATTCTTTTTTTTTTGTTAAAAAATAATCTTTTTATTTTAAAAAACTTTTTTGTTAAAAAGTCGTTTTTATAGAAACTGAATTTTACATTTTTTGTTAACTAAAATTTATTTTTTCAACTGCAAATTGAGTTATTTTCGTTTTGGTTTGTGAATGTACCTTTTTTAAAATTCAAAAATTTCACAACATTAAAAAAATTGTTTAAAAAATTAGATTTTTGATGATCTCAACATCAGGCTTTGAATCTTTTTACTGATTTTGAAAGGTTTCAAGAAATTCAAAGTATTTTTCTTTCTTAGGATAATTGAGAGTAATTATTTTTTAATTAATTTGAGGAAAATTTCTTCAAAAAATTTAAGAAAATTCAAATAACTTAAAACAATGTTTCAGGAAATTTGATAAAAATTTATAAGATTTTAAGGCAATATTTTTTTTTTATTTCGATAGATTGTTTAAAAATTTTAGGACACACTTAAATAATTTTTAAGGATATTTAAAAATTCAAAACATGTTTAAAGGAAATTGTAAATTAAAGAAAATGGTTCTCAAAGTCATAGATATCTTTTAAATAAAAAGATATTTTTCAAATTTAAAATCCTATTAAATTATAAAAAGCTCTCTTAATAACTTTCTAGCTGCCTTCTTAAAAAATCTCAAATTTTCAAGAATGATGAAATGAGTAAAGTGCAAAAAGAAACAGTGACTCGAATTTTTTCATTTTCTAAGTGAGAGAAAATTGAAAAAACTGATTTTTTTTTTAATATCCGCAAAGATGAAATTTTGAACAAAAATTCCATTTTTAACGGAGGATATGAATAATATATTTTCAAGTTGAAAAAAGAAGTGAAATTTTAAAATTGTACATGGTAAACAAGTTTAATTTATTTTACTGAATTCTTGAAATCTTTTCATGAAATTTAGATTAAAATTAAAGCAGTTTTGCAAAGAATTAAAAATAATTGAAATCTTTCGAAGATTCAGAAGAGTTTAAATAGAAATATTCATTTTTGCAAATTTCGAATGAAAAATAAGAAGCCTTTTAAGAAATTATAAAGTTTTAAGGTTTTCATTTGCAAAAAGTGTTAAAAAACGTAAATTAATTACGCAATTAATTATTTCCAAAGAATGTAAAAAATAATCGTATTTTTTGATTGAAATGTAATTGTTTTTAATTGTCCTGAGTAATAATTTTTTTAAACATTATGTAATTATTTAAACACAATTCTAAAAAATTTATTTTTGTGTTTCATAAATTTCTAGTTGCTAAACCAATCTTCATTTGCTTAAACTTTTTTTTCGATAACTAGAAAAATACGTATATTAAAATTTATTCTCAAAAATAATTGTATGCTTTCTATAGAAAACTGCTACAACCAAAAAATAATGGTTTAAACAATGACATGACGTTTCTAACGGAATTTACTGCTCCGCAAAATCATTTAATATTACGTTCAATTCAGAAAATACGATTTTAAAAATATTGATGTGAAATAATTGGTTAAACAAATTATACTTGTTAAAACAATTTGAAAATGGCACATATATTCCTTTTATAGACTATACAGTCAGACAAATAATTGCTTGTTTTCTGTTTTATTTTTTTTACTTAACGAAAAATATTGCATTTTATTTAGAAATTACGATTAATTTTTTGCATTTAAAAACAATAACAAATGGTTTAAATAATTTACATTTGTTTACACAATTTCTAAAAAGTTACAATAAGGTGTTGGAAATAAAACTTAGTAGTATGGTAGTATGGCTCAGTGACACGTGTTGATATTCGAATAAAAATAAATATTTTCTTTCACCGGAAATTGAAACTTTTAGGGGAGTTTCCTCCTCTCTTGAGTAAAAAAAAATTGCTGCCGCTTATTTTGGAACCACACAATTTGGTTTAAGTGAGACATTACCCGGATACATATGCCGACAACAATTGACGATCACTGTAGATAAACATCAGAAACAACTACGCTTGAACTCCAAAGGTACGAGAATATCGAGACTCGGGAACCTCAAAGATACGATCGTCTAAGAGGATCCCACCCCTGTGCCAACAAATCATCGATCTATTTCTATGTAAAATTTTGTTGCTAACTTTTAAAATTTGGTAATTTTTAAAAGTAAATTTTTTTCTAAAACATTCGACTCTTTATCTTAAAACTTTACTTTCTTCTTGAAAATTTACTTTTCACTCTAAAAAAGTCATCTTTCTTTTTTAAAAAGGAACTTTTGTGATAAAAATTCAACATTCATCCTCTTGAATAGAAAGGTTAATGTGACTATTTGGTTAATAATTCTTTTTTTTTTTAAATTCATCTTTTTGTTTAGAAAAATCATTCTTTAACGTAGAAAATTTTTTTTCTATTTCAACTATTTTGTTCAAAATTTATTTCATCTTGTGCTATCTTTCCGCTATCTATATATTTTTAAATCTAAAATATTTGCAGAGTCTGAAAGCATATCTTTCGAGCAAACTTGACGGCAGACTCGTTTTAAGTCGGAAGAGAATTTGGACCACGACCAGCATACCATAAATGTTACATCATTTCAATAATACCATTTAAACATTCCGTTTTATTGAAAAACTAGAATGGAGTGAAGTTTCTGGTATATTCCAAAATTCATTTTTTAATAACTATTTTGATGATGGAAAAAATATTTGAGTAGCCGAGATACACTATTCAATTTCTGATGTTGCCATTTTTGCATCACATAATAGTCGCGATTTTTCGTAATTATTTATAAATATGGCACTTCTAGGATCAAAGATACTCATTGACTCATTCTTTTTGTATCTTATTATTTATATTTAAGGCTAATTCGTTTTCTTTTCTTTTGTATTATTTTCTCGGAGATCAACATCATCTGAAAAATAAAGGATCATCGACATGTAAGGAGACGTCCGAGGAATTCGCTTTATACATTTTTCAACTCAGAGATTTGAAATATCTTATCTTGATGCTTGATCTTGCGTTGTGCATTGGAACATCGTAGCTGGATAAGAAGGATTGATTTTAAATTTTGCCGCCAACCTCCATCTATATTGATTGCTGCAAACTACCATCTCTACCTCGTCCTGGTGAGTCTTCTTGCGTTGGGATGCATTATCATTGCTTGAGAAGGATTCTTAGTCAATCTCCAGTATAGCTAGTGAGACCTCTGTAGCCCAGGCCCGAAATACCGCGAGTTGAATTAATTATCTTTTCCGTACAAGAAATCATTTTGTAGTTTTCCACATTTCGCGCCACATTGCAATCTGCGACATGTTCCTGTGTAACTTCCCAGCCAATAAGCGGCGAGCTCAGTCAAACTGGCCGCCTGACTGAAGCTACTTATAGAAGCGCGGAGCGTCACTCGTCCTCATTCCAACTCTTCCCGACGGTGATCCTCGAAGCTGCATGGTTGTCTTATTCACGTTGACGCGTGTGTCTCGAGGAAGTGTTCAAGGATTCAGCCAGTAAAGTTTTCTTGTTTCCTATGGCAAAACCTCTGTTCACGTGGCTATTTACTTTAAGTGGATCTATCTTGCCATGGTGCTAAATTTCGTATAGAGCACGTTTGTTGCCGATGGTTTCCCCATTTATCTGAAATGTCAGTCCCTGTATCTGATTTTCCCGAAAGATTTTGATTTGCTGAGCCTCTTCTTTGCTGATTTCTTACATAATCTAAAATGCATTTCTTGTTTCATTCATTGGTTTTATAGTGATATGGTCTTACATATCCTCCTCGGTCGAGTGCGTGATTCTGATGATTGTTCTTTCTCATAAGATAGAGAGAGAG
>JAAAKG020144036.1:0-11222 GCA_010014905.2 Druon quercuslanigerum
CGAACTCAGTGCGATTTTTTTTCACTGAGATAGAGCTACTTTTCCCCAAGTGTCAGGACTTTCTGTCCCGATATTAGCTACACACACACCTCAAGCAATTTTCGGATTTGGAATCGAATATTCGAATGTTCATTTATACTTACCATCATTAATCCGCTTAAGTTGTTGCGCTTTATCAATAAATAATTGTTGATGTTTCAAAACAATCTCACGAGAAACTTAAATATTTGGTTTTACGATTAAAGCAGTCTCCGGAATCATTACCTAGAATACATAGAAAAAAAAGCGTTGAGATTTGACTATGTCCGACAGCCGATAGGAGCGCAAATTGTTCACGAGGCCAGAATTTACAAAATGCATGTAATGCATGTAAAAATTCAATTTTACACAAATAAAAGCTATTTTATCAAATATTCCTTAAGAGACACTAAATTTAGAAATTCTATAAAATGATATTTTAGTTAATGCTTACTACCTGGAAAGGTAAAATGCTCCATTATTTAATGCAAATTCGCTTCGATTTACGGCGGGAAGTTCAAATCGATGTTTCATATAAAGTAATGATATTAATATTCATTGTTATTATTAAAGTTGAATATTATGTAACTATTGTAACATGATTATTAATTAATGATAATGATTTAAATTTCTTTCAAATATTCATTTAAATTAGAAACCAAAAATACGACAATCAAATCTGATATTCAAACTTGATAATAATCGATTTTTAGTCCATATATAATTTTTTACTTAATTCTTGCATTGTTTTTTTTGAAACTAATTCAGATATTTCGGAAAATTTTAATAGAATTCAAGTGTCTTCAAGTAAATTTAAGAGACTTCACGTCAATTCAATAGAATTCAAGTGACTTCAAGTGAATTCACATGAATTCAAATGACTTTAGATATTTCAGGAGAATTTAAGTGACTTCAAATAAATTCAAGTGATTTTAAGTGAATTCAAGTGACTATAAGTGGATTCACACGAATTCAAATGCCTGTAGATATTTCAGGAGAATTAAAGTAACTTCAAATCAATTCAAGTGGCTGAAAGTGAATTAAAGTGACTTCACGTGAATTCAAAAATTTCAGGAGACTTCAGGAGATTTCATTACAAGTGCACACCTGACTTCACTAGTTGTCGACCCCTCGCGTTAGTTTCTCTAATCTCCTTTTTGAGAGCCAAACGTTAGCTTCAATATCGTCTTCTTTCTAACTGCTAAGATCTTGCTATCTTGATGAGCCTACTGGGACTGGTTTCAAGATGAATATTTACAAGTAAGCCTTATTAATAAATTAATTTGAGTTCTAAACCAATAAGAACTTCTTTTGAAACGATCTTCATGCTTTCTTTTAGTCTAGGGCTTAATTTAAGGCGAAACTAAAAACAAGGCCAAACAAAATTGGAGCCTTTTTTCTGTTTTGTGTCGTTTTTCAACAAATTTTTTTAAATTTATGTTCGATGTTATTTTTCACGGATAAAACAAAAAGTACGCGTCCTATCAAGAAGTTATTAGGAACAAATTTTTAGATCTTCTTGAGATCACAATTTTGTTTAATCCAACTTTTTCGCATCCTGCATAGTTTTACCAGAAAATTGAATTTTTTATTTTTCGTTATTTTTTGTGCCATAAAAATTTGAATTTTAGGTTTTGCCACAAAATGCAAAAATTTGTTATGATAAACTTGTAGGGCTCTGTAAAAGCAATGGTTTTCTTCTCTTAAATCTTTTTCCTATCGTGCGTTGTTTTAAATAAAATTTTAATTTTCGGCTGATTTTTAAAGTTTTGAAAACACCTTAACTCTTAGAATTTTTTAGCAAAAAAAGTCATTAGGATAATCTGTTTGGCTTTCTAAGTACTATGCAAAGCCATACATATAATTTTTAAATATAAAAACATGTCCCATAAATGTAAAAAATGCTCTAACTTTTTAAATTTTTATCCAAAATAGCTGGTTAACGAAATCTTCCTTTCTTTTATGACCTTAAAAAAGTTTGCTAGATATCAATTGGATCCGTTCATTTCTTCGAGTTATCATGCTTACGGACGGACGGCCGAACGACCGGACGGCTTGACGGACAGTCAGCGAGATATACGCCATCTTAAAAACTTGGTTTTCGGATTCAGGAGGTCTCTAAACGTGGAGATCCCTTGAAAAAATTTAGAGTGAAATTTCGAACAATTCTAATACTTTCTCCAACATACATGATGTCGTAAATTATAAGTGCTTTAAATTCGAATTGGTAAAGCAACTCTGATCCTGTTTTTTCAAATTTATTTCTAACAAAATACTCTCAAGTCACTTTAAATGGATTCCTACTTTTTCACATTCCTCCTTGTATAATAATTATAAAGGAACCGATGGAATCCATTTGTTAACTAAATTTGTTTTGTATTCCAAACTATTTTCAATCAAATTAATGTAGTTTTGATTCCAAGCAATATATAGTATTTCGGACGATTGATCATAGACACAATGGTTCATAGCCCGTTACGTGATCCGATAAAGCTTACTCACCGTCAATGCGGGGACCTTTTCTGTCCTCTGCACGGACGTTGTTTATGTTCTTCTGTTGTATAACGCCGAATCAAGCACTGATCTAACGTTGCGGTTCAAAAATAATAAAACAAAAGACAATAGCAAAAAATAGGAAGGAGGGACACTTTTACGCCGCAGGCTCTGAAACGTCCAACTTTAGGCGGGAAAGACCGCGTTAGTCTTCGCAGATACCGCAACCGGAAGCGACTTGGTAAGCCGCCGGAAGTGTCCCTAAAACTAGTACTAAAAGCGCTGAAGAAACTATGTCCGCAGGTGCGCAACGAAAAAATCTAAAAATAACCAGAATGTAAACGAATATCAACAATATCAAAAAGTGTCTTCGGGAATGCAGATATCACAGATGCGACTAGAGATCGTCGGAAACGGATCGTGGAGATGAGGTCGCTAGCGCGTGGACCGGCGGACTCGGCCGTGTCGTCCGACACACATTTGGCAGCGTCGTTATCAGTTGGGGTACGACGATGGGCTGTATCGGAGCCTGCGCTGATGAAGGCTCAAGCTTATGGTCTCCCTTCCAATTCTCCACGTCAGGCCTCGGTGTCTCTCTCGGTCTCCCAATTTGCAGCCGACAGCTTCCTCCCTTTGCTGAATTCTCCCACCTTTTTCCTTTCTGAACCCTCCCGGTATGTCCTCTTGGAGGCGGGATCATCCACAAGGGTGATGTCCGTTTACCCGTATAAATACATTACCTTTAACATACCAGTACGTACATGTTTCACCACAATTAGTCGTTCTGGCTTCAATACACGATTCCTTAAATCCACATCCCTTGATTTCTTGTAGGGACTTACTTGAGTAAATGCGTTTTCATGGGTCTATAAGTATTTGATCCTTAGGAAAAGGGAATCAGGAACGAGTTTAAATAGCTAAAAGCGGAGCTAGGATGTTTGGAATGGAGATGAAGCTGGGCTGAAAAGGATCATAAGAACGCATTATTTGTAGTATTTAGATCATTGAGAAAACTCTACTATTCTGTCAAGAGAAGAAAGGACTCACATTTCTTTTTATGAGAAAAAACATTTAGGCAATAGACCAAGATGCTGAATGATTTTTCTTAAATAAATCTTGATTTAGGTATTTTGCTTAAAATAAACTAAAGTAAACTAAAGTAGGCTAAACCGGCTGAAATACGGCCTTCAAATGTAGGCATTAAATTAAGCCGTTATTTCACGGAAAGGAATAGTACTTATGTGACAACGGGGGTAAGTTAGCAAGTGCCAACACATCCCTGGTTTCACACGATATTTTCTTTCATTTGTGTATGGACATATGACTTTTATGCCGGTAGAGTGAAAAGAAAGTTGACACCTGCACGGAAAAAATTTGTTGCAGAATTACGAGATTTATTTCTAAGTGGTGCATATCAGAAAAATTCAGTGAATGATCGATAACTTTTCGGTAAAACACCTCGAACTGTTCCAAAATAAATACCGAACTGATAATAAATGTGAAAACTCGATACGGTAAAAGTTAAATATTATAATTACGAAAAAGTTGAACAGAAAATATAGAATAGTGTGATCTTTTCTCTAATAAAATTCGAAAAAATTTATATCACTTCTTAATAAGAACCCTTTTTACTTTCCAAGGGAGCTGCTTGAAAGGGAACCTTTCATGCTGAAAAGTAACCCAAAATAATAAATCATCTCAAAGAAACCCAATCTTTGAGTTCTAATAGAGATTTATTGTACAAGACTCATTTTTTGCCTCGACTCAATTCGAAGATTTTACAAGTGAATTATGTATCTTCTACGTTATGATTCAGACTTAATCACATTGCATTAAGAAAATTTTAATAAAGAAACTAAATTTATAGAGAATAGTTATTCTTGAAAGGAAGATAACGAACATAAGATGTGGCAGTTTTTAAGGTGGTGCTTAAAACTTTCACATACTGCAAATCTTCTTTTTATGTCTCCATTCATCGGATAGAATCAAAATAACAAGGAACACAAGTATAGTTCTTTTTTCAAAAATTCCATCACTGGGCAGAAATATTTGGGTTCTAAAAATAGATCCTGCCAATAGCCAATAGCTCAATGGTTAAACTTTTATAATAAGGTGTTCTTAAATTTTACCTTTTAAAAATGAAACATCTAATGCATCAATTTCTTATGAACAGGTTTAAAACTAAATAATTTGTTTGAAAATTTTTAATTCAGGACTCAAATTTACAAATTATTAATTTATAATGTTTTAAAAATACAGGGTTGCGATAACAAATCCTCGAAAAAATCACTAAGAAACAAAACTAACTTTCTTGCAAAGATAATTTTATTCTGATAATCTATTGAACGACACTCACTGAAAAATTATTCCGAAAGATGTGAAGCAATAAAGGTTAACAAGAAGGGTCCACGGACCTACTTTAAATGTTTTAAAAAACTCTACGACTCCAGTTCCTTAAAAAAAGTTGTACAATGAATACGCAAAGCGTTATCAAAGAATATTTTGTCTGGAATTTTTTTGCGCCGGAGGACGAACGGTGTACGCGTTATTCTCAGCAGGTTGCCGAGTAGAACTGTTCAGTCCCGAGTTGTTGTTCAGACTTTTCACCAGATGTTAGAAGCAAAAGCAGAAAACAGAAGTAAGAGTTATGAAAGGCGTTGGAAATCTTATTTATTGTTAAATTTTTATCCGACATTTAAAACTTAATTTCAGATCTCGAAATATTTTACAAAAAAAAAGAAAATGATTTGAAAATTGATACATAATTACTCTGTATCCAAGCGAAGCCAATAGAGTCATTAAAAGCGATCAAATGTTTGTTTGATTAAAATTAATAATTATTAGTGCTGTGCCGAATCTCTGACTTCAAATTTTCCACATGCGAGAAAATTTTTCAAAATTGAAGTTTCGAAATACTTCCAGCAAAAAAGTTGTGCACTATACTATGAAATAAATTTTTCCGTTTACTTGGATCAGCTATGTTTATAACATTGCAAGATGCGATTGTTGAAAATGTCACAGCGAGTGCATGCGACGCAAGCTCTGCTACGGGTTCTAGCAGTACGAAGACTGGCGAATTGTTTGTTTTCTCTGTTTTTTCCATTTGTTATCGTTCTTTGATTCTTATTTTAATTTGTCAGAAGTTGAATTTTATCATTGTCGATACAAATAAAGTAAATGTATTTGTCAGTTTTTCCATAACAAAATTAATTCGTCATAATAATAAATATTATGTAATAAACGAATAATTAAATTACTGATGGATTAATGAATGAATCAATATATAATGAAGCAATATGAATTTAAATTGGTTACCGTTGAATATTTTGAGAGTTTTCCTGTTTAACCTACGTTTCTCACTTGGTTATTTTTTGTTTTGATCACTTAAAAATTTTCTTTCCAAAAGTAACACATAAAGAAGCTCGCCGATTCGTTTATCTACGAAAGAGTTACCAACAGTTTTTGCGATTTGGTACTTATTCACAAAAAAACTTAATTTTTGCTCACTGTACCCAGTGTCTAGTTTGGAAGTCTCGAAAAGGACGTAAATGTTCAAGAAACGAAGATTCTTGGAATATAAACGTGAGAAAAAAAGCCCGGAATAAGGTAAATATAACGAAACTCAATTTTCTCATAACAATTTTAAGCCAGTGAGCAAGAAAAAAATATATATTTTATAATATATAACATTATTATAACATAATATAAGATAATATAATATTTTATATTTTCTATACTAAACAGTTACAACAATACAATATTTATAAAAATTTACTATAGGGTGTCTACTCAAATCCTACAAAAAAATTCCTTGACAATTAGGGTTTTTCAGGTAATCTCTAAATCTGAATCAGTCAAAATCTACTGATTATCAGTGAAATTTGACTGATTAAAGTAGCTTAAAACAGGTTACTGTAAATCAGTCAAATTCTACTGATTACTTCAGTGAAAAATAACTGATCTAATCAGTAAAGGAAATGACTGAATGAATCAGTAAAAAATATTGATGAAACAGTGACAAATGACTCATTGAATCAGTAGAAAAGTACTGGATGAACCAGTGAAAATAAGAAATAAAGAACCGCGAAACTTACGTTTATTACAGATTTGCAGTGGACACGTCAAAAATAATAAGTAACTTAATGCTTATCAATAACGAGTTACTTTATTACTTACTTACTAACGGAAAATAATGAATTGCTTGTTACTTATCAAGAACGAATTACTCCATTACTTATTAACGAAAAATAACGAATCCTTTATTACTTATGTTCATCATAAACTTTGAAGTTGACGACCGAGCTGTTAAACGAAGCAACGGAGTGTTTCGCAGAGGATTTCATTTTGTAAACGAAACATTCCATGCAATTGTAGAAAAACAAAAGCGAATCTGCATATTTGACGTTGTCCCCGGAATGCATTTTGAAAACAATATCGAAAGCGTGTATCGGACTCGCGTCAGAGTGAATCTCAATCAATTTATCTGCGTAAATGAAATATTTATCCTTGGCTTGTCCTCTGACGCATATAACGTAGGGTTGTATACTTTATTTTGATTTCTGACCTTCCAGTTGAATGAAGTTCAAAACATTTGTTCCTTCCTGAAAATTGATATAGATCAATCGTTAATAATGTTAATTGGTTTACTGGGACTATCATTCTCAACATTTAGGGACAGATTGCATAACTTCAGTCATTAGTTTATAAAAAAAAGGCGGCACTTTTTATTATCCGCTCGGGGCAGCAAATTCTTAAATTCGGCTCTGTCAAAAATGGTAATCAACATTGTATATTAGAAATACTTTGAATAATACTTAATTGCATTATTTAATACCTTTTTTCTCCCCTGTACAGAAGCACAACTGCGTTTTCTTTTCTTCAGAAAGTTTGTTCGGGGCAGTAACACACTCAAAATTATCAGAGCTTTCCAATTGTCTGTAAACAAATGTATCACGCATTTTAAAAACATTTGAAATTTGTACAAATAAAGCAATCATACACGTTATTTAAAAACTAATCGCACCATCTTTTATTGCAATAGTTTTATTGAAAATGTTCGGTCGTTTTTCTTTGCAATAGAAGAGAATCTGATTCGTGCAAACAGTTGGAAACTTTCCCAACAAATTCTTGCTGATTTCGTCATCAAACATCATTTGAAATTCCAAATCGATCTAAATTAGAAAAAGATAAGAGAATATGAAACAACTTGAATGATGAAATTCGTAATTTATATAAAAAGATTTTATGTTTCGTGAAACACCATTTCACTGTGAAAGTCAAAAAGCCTTGGAAATTTTTCTGTGATATCGAATATCGTGTGTTCTTCCGAGGTTATCCAGTTGCGCCTATCCTGAAAAGTTTCATGCAAACTTTTCATGAGTGACTGCTTCTTCTCACGGCTCGGGATAGTCAGTTGCATCCAAGATATCTATAAATGTGATAAATTGATTTGCAAATAACATAAGGATGAATAAAAGAAGTTATATGAAATGAGATATGGTAAGAAGTAGCAATTAGCATGTTTTTTTATTCTTACCTGCTCTTCCAATTCTTCTGGCGACAATCGTGCAATTTTTCCACTTGGTTGGGTGCTCTTTTCATTCCGCCCTTAGACAACAGTTTTAATTTTTTGAATCTTATATTTCTTTTTCGATGGGCTTGCATTTTTTCGTGCGTTCCACAATCGGAATTCGATGAATCCTTTTTTGTTTTTTTTGTCGAAATAATGCTCCTTAATGAGGGGATATAAAAGATTGCAAGATTAATCTTTCTACAATATCTAAACAGTAGTCACAATTTAGTCCTTATTTAAAATATTTCTTTGCACATTTTAAAAATAACTTTGTAGTCCCCGGATCGCATGTCATTTATGTTGTATAATCATTTGCAAAAAACTTTAGAGAAAACAAAAAAAAAACTTTGAAAAATTTAGGTACATTCTGCAATTTTATAACATCTCTCTTTCGATAACCATCAATTGGAAAAATTATAAGAAACTCACACAACCTGCTGGTCTACTAGGATCTCGCAAAGATGGAAACTCTTTAACAATGGCTTTTGCTAAAGACCATTTCGGCTCATCAGGAGGATAACTAAAAATTAATAGCATTAGTCAGTGTATCTGCGTAACAAATCATGCCCACTGTTGAAAAATACAACCTTATAACTTTCGAAATTTAATGAGAGTATTAAAAAATAAGGTATTTCAGAATGAAAACCTTATTTTTTACTGGTGCAAAATTGTGCTAGTTAATCAAACTTAATACTTTTTTAGCTTACTAAGAATCATATTTCTTTATCAGTTCAGCGACCAATATTCGAACGAAAGAACGACTTTCGTTTACTCCAAACCTTCCTGTAAAACACACAAATAATTACGGATACAATGCAAGAAATGTTGCTTGGCTAGATTTTAGAAGTATATTACGCACGCACCGAGAAAGGAACTTCTTGGGTATCAGACGGGCTCGTTTCCGAACTGGCCGAACATTTCTTTGATCTTGCTTCCGGAGGAAGTAAGTTACAATTTTCTGTATCAATGACAGAAACCTGGGGTACACAAATCGCCCCTGTTACTGGTTCGATAATAAATTCCTTCAGACATTTTTTTTCTCTCGATACAACCTCTATAATTAGGAATTTACAAAAATGTAAATTACTTACTTCCAATTGGACAGCTGCTTGAGCACGGTTTTCTTTGATTATTTTTATAATATTTTTCATTGGCCCGATCTTGATTTTCATCGCTTCGATTAAATCTTTTTCCGTAAGCTCTAGAAAGCTACTTCCATCGATTTCTTGCTCTACAACCACCATTTAAACTTACTTTATATAAAATCTCATTACAATATAAATGAAACTTTTTAAACTAAATATGACGGCTAAATAAAATAAAATAATACTATCTACTCCCAATAAATCGACCTTTTACAATAAAATATATCGTAAACTGACAAAAAGTCCATCAGAATTGATGTATTTCCAAATAGAGATGGGTTTGTAATGCCAAAGATTTTTTTGATTAACGAAGCACGTTCTATCACTATCTTCGTCAACTGCAATCGAAAATGCATTTACATCTGGTTCGTGATTGAGAGTTTGGCAAACTGCGCATCGAAAATAAACTTCATTGGCATCTAAGACTATTATTTCTGTAATGACTCCGAAAATTGGAAGATTGATGTCTTTTTCGCCAGTAACACGAAGACAAACAACAACACCGATACAGTAGGAGGTACCATTAACTTGAACTGAATTTGTCAAGAAGACATTATAGCTGTCAACATAACCGAAATTTTCTAATTACTGTCTACTCTTAACATCTTTTACCGCTATTTTGTAGCCACCTTCACTTCGTATGGTATGAAGCCTAACATCTCCAACTCCCCAGTATGCACATTGGGTGCTCTTATTAATCCTAATGACAGCTTTAGGACAATTTCTGAAATTATGGACCACTTGGGCTCTTTTTTTCATCTGAACATGGTTTGCTTCGTATCTCATGCATGAATATAGCGTGATTGGCCCTGACCATTCGATGACATCTGGATAATGACTCAAGTGATGAAATTTGTTGATGAAATTGACGTGAGGGAACAAGTTTTCAAAAATTGTGAAGAAATCATATATCAAATGTTTCAAATAAGGAAGAAGTGATGTTTGTAGTTTTGGGGCCATGACTATTTCCAAAATTCTGAGAAGAAGAATGATCATATGCATATGTTCATTATTTTCTGGCACTTGATCAGCTACTAAAAAGGGAAAAACTCTAACGAGGCACCACATTTGCAGAGCCTTTTGAGGCAGAGAGTGATTTTCAGTATTTCGAAGTATAGCTTCGGTAAAATTGGACGATGGTTTATTTTTTTCCGTTATTTCGTAATTAAAAGCTGCAATCCGTTCTTTTAAAAACTGCACGGTAAAAAAATGATCTACAGCCGCAAACCAACGAATTACAAGTTTCAAAATAATCGGAACAATGCCAGCAAGAAACTCGTGAATTGGATCGAAAATTTTATTCCGTGAAATATAAAAAATCTGGAATCGTTCAAAGGACATTCATTACGTACTCCTGTTTCACTCATTATTCCGAGTTTCCTGGTCCCCCTTGCATTCCTTATTGCAGCTAAATGACTATCAAAAATTTCCTTGCTCCTTTCTTCTTTCGGGAAAAAATCTCCTGCTACAAGTTGATCTCGAGTAATGAGACACATTCTACAAAATCTATTGGCGAATGGTTCCAGGAGTCCATCTCCACAGAAACCCGCAATACTAGCCCGAAGAATAAAATTTTCATTCCCTAATTTGATCGTTACGCCTTCGTTTGACACTAATTTCTTCAAATCCCTCATGAATTGCTGGAAAAGTTTTTGAATCCATATTTTTTACTATCTTCACTGTACGCTTAACATTCCACATGAATGGACGTTAATTTTGAATTCATGTGAAGAGGTAAATTTTGGATTCTACACAAAACAGCTCCAAGTTTATGGATTCACGTTTTCGATCCTGGTCACATAATAGTGTTGGTCAAACCAATACTCCTTTCCAGAGAAAAGTGTACTGTAAATGTTTCATCATGCATATGAAACATAACCTCCATCTGTCATCGAGATCTCCCTTTAATTTTATATTAGTCCCAGGTGATTGGAAAAAAGCGATTATCGTGCCAATATACAAAAGAAAGGGAGATAAAAGCGACTGCAATAATT
>JAAAKG020144037.1:0-11222 GCA_010014905.2 Druon quercuslanigerum
TTTTGTTCAATTTCCATGGTGAATTGGATATTAGGATGTAATTGATTGATGAAATCGAAAAACTTATTTAGTTCATTCAGTCCATGTCGCCAGATGACAAAAGTGTCGTCCACGTAATGGAACGAAAATTCTGGTTTAAGCTTGGATTGATTGTAGATTTTGGTTCCTAGATGTTCCAAAAAGATGTTGGCTATTGCGGGTGAGATTGAATATCCCATTGCTGCTGCTGAGGTTTGTTCTGAGAATTGGTTATTGAAAGAGAAGTAAGTATTTTTGAGGCAGTGCTCTATCAAAGGTATGAGCTAGAAGGGGAAGATTGTAAAAGATTTAATAATATCAATTGTATCAGAGATTGGTACATTCGTAAAGTTACGTCGAAATTCACTATGATGTCTTAGGGTTGTATACGAATCTGTTGTATTTTTTTGATAAAGTCAAAAGAGTTTTAGACGTGAGCAATAGAGTTTCCTGTGAAAGGCTTCAGTTTATTGGCAGGAAGCGTGCTATCTTGTAAGCAGGTGAGTTTATTGCGCTGACGATCGGCTGGAGTGGAATGTTGTTTTTGTGGATTTTTGGTGGTCCGTGAAGTTTTGGAAAGATGGGATTAGTAGGTATTAATTTAGATATTGTTTCTCTGTCAAGTTTAGTGTTTTTAGAAGGTTTTTTGTTTTACTGACTATTGTTTTTGTGGGGTCCTTTTTAAGTTTTTTGTGCGTATCGTTAGTTAGAAGGTCCATGATTTTGTTATTATAGTTCTCTTTATTCATCATTACTGTTGTGTTGCCTTCATCTGCGGGTAATATTTTAATTTCTTTATTCTTATTGAGTTCTTTAATTGCGATTTTTTCCTGTTTTGTTAATTTTGAGGAGGGCATTTGGGCTTGGCGTAAAATGTTGGCCGTCCTACGTCGTAGGTCATCCGCTGTTTCAGGTGGAAGGACATAGATTGTGGATTCCAAAATTACTGATGATTTCTTCTTTCGGAATTTTGGAGGAAGCTACTGCAAAATTGTGTCCTTTAGATAAGACTGAAATCATTTCATTGCTAAGAGGATGGTCAGAGTTGTTTTTTTACTGTGTTAGTTAGTGGTGTTTGCCTTACTGGAAGTGATTTGTCACATTTTATTTTTTGTTTATGTGTTTGAACATCTTTAATCCGTTGGGATTGGTCGAATGATATGCGTTCCAATGTAAACCAAACATAAAATCAAAAACTTGTAAAGCATATTTAAGGCCAATTTGTTTCGTATTTTCAAAAGCCATTTGGACAATTTTTTTCACTAATACTTATAGGACTGTATACGTCATGTCTTAGAGCAAAATCCCATTCCAAGAGGAAAATTCTTGCTATCATTTGATATGAACTCCATCATGAACTAATTGCAATGTAATTTTTTTTACTTCTTTGAAATTTTCAAAAATTCGGCTTGAAATAAGGATGCAATAATTGTGCAACACTAATCAGGTTACCTGCAGCGCAGGTACCGAAACGTTAAAATATATTATGTAATTTCAATAAAATAAACCTTACTAAGTTCAAAGGAGGTCACCACTCTCCTCCAAAAAATTCGGCATATTTGAGCGTAAAACCGAAAAGATATTGAAGAATAATAACTCAAACAATAGACAGTAAGAAGGTATACCTATAATACTTTAAAATGATAGCCAACTCGTTAAAGTGTCGAGAAACTGAAACTCCATAACGTATGTAATTTATGTTTACAGAGTACAAGAAGGCATGGAAGTAAAGAGAGGTTTACTGTCGAATAAATTATGTATTACCTAAAGGCTTTGAAAAATGTATTTAACTTATCATTCTTTTATATTAACAATCATGCAATCATAGTGTATATACGGAATTAAACCATATCAACAACTTTCACCTTCAAACCCTCTTTAACCCACGTAAAAATGTAGTTTGTTTATTTTCGTGTAATCTGTCGGAATTTGGTGGGGGGTATGGTTGGTAAGGAGGAAGTGGGGGTCCAAATGAGAGTTATTGATATGGTTTTATTCCTCAGGCACATTTTTTGGAAATAATAAAAAAAAATAACTTTATTTCGAATGAAAATAGAAAATTCCAAATTTTTACTATTGTTAGGAAAAGACTGCATTTTGCAAAAATTTGTGTCAAATTTAAAAAGTTTGCAATTAAGAATCATTTTACGCACCTGAAAAGGCCAAGGAGGATTCTTTTAGCCGGCAAAAGCTTGCATTAAAAACGGAGCTATTTTCAAACGAGTCTCATTCTATCCTGAACCTACTTGTATTCCATCTATTTCCAGTATGTTATATGGTTCGATCACTTTCTCATATGGTAAATTTGGAACCTTAAGTTTGTGCCCTATGCTAAATTTGGGCCTCATATAGGTTTTTGGGTCCTATTTGCAATTCAAACCCTATGTCAATTTAGGTTCCTCTGTTAATTTTTGGGCCCTATGTCAATGTTTGGTCTTATGTCAATCTTTAGCCATATGACCATATTGTGTCTACGATGGACGGAAGAATTGACACATACTTGATCGAAACTATAGGAGTTTCTGTCCGGGGTTAGGAAAGCTTAAAAATGGTAATAAATTGTATAAATTGACGTGGAGAGGAATAAGATACGATGTTATAAGTGAATAAAAAAGCTACAGAAAAAACAAAGTGTTTTGCATCATAATTTCTAGCGTAAATTCAAATAAGCGTATTAGGGTAAAATTGTTAAAAGAGAAATAAGAATTTTAGTCAATAAAATTTTTTATTTAATAGCTAAATAATAAAAGTTGATCAATGTAGAAAAATATGGGTATTCGATTTTTCGTATGATATTCATATTGAATTCAGATGTAACGATGAGTAAGCAAAGAAATCCTAATGTTTTAAGGGAGAATTGAATAAACATTTCCACTTTAGTCTTAATAAACTTAATTAATTTAGATTGCAGTAATTTTATGCAGACAAAGAAGACTCGGGAGTTGATCTTCGATTGCTACATGATTGCGCTTTTTTTCTGCAAAAATTGCGATTCCCTAGCGCGGTGTATACGGGAATAAA
This sequence comes from Druon quercuslanigerum, assembly GCA_010014905.2. Classification (NCBI taxonomy): domain Eukaryota; kingdom Metazoa; phylum Arthropoda; class Insecta; order Hymenoptera; family Cynipidae; genus Druon; species Druon quercuslanigerum. The sequence goes on from JAAAKG020144037.1 coordinate 3,040, forward strand.
AAAAGAGAAACGAAATTTCTCAGGCGAGGGAGTGTTTCGATATCGCGGCATGGTGGAGCGTACGCATAAATAAGATTGAGGCAGCGGAATGGGAATTAGAGTCGGGGATAATGTATCGTTGAGAGCTCGGGAGTAGGTAGCCAAATGGCCTTGAATGTCCGAGCGTAATTGAGAAACCGTGGATACGTACATACCTGAATCATCTTTGGGCTGGTTGGTGTAATTAACCACTGCGAGTTCTCTGCACTTACAACGGGTATCGTTCAACTTTGCAATGCTATTTACAAGAGGATATTAGTGTCGCTGAACTTCTCTTTAAATATATTCAGAAAATTAGTCACAGTTTCATGATAAATCGTTACGCCAGTGGTCTTGGGTCCAACAATTGAGGGCCCGGATCAAACCACTGGTTATAACTTTCAGGCGCTTAGTGTGGGGAGATCCTTAAACGCTTGAATTTAATCGACGTTCAGCCCCCTTTTCCACCTTAGGCGCCAGAATCTTATAATCTGTTCTTTGATCCGGGCCCTCAATTCTATCTTTTTTGTCTCGTTGTATAATTTTTATCATAACCTGCTTTCAATAATTATATCATTTCCTATCCTATCGTGTCATATTTTAACGTGCTTATCATTCTCACTCCCCCTTTTTTTAAATTATGAAACATGTCCTTGTCAGAGTTCAAATGTGTGATATTGACAGGAAACTACTGTTAAACTTTTTTCAACTACCCCTTTGAACGATATTTTGCTACTTTTACAGTTCTTCAGATAATCCTCCATGGTCAAAGTCCTCGGATGCTCATGTTGTTATATATTCCTTGACTTTTTGATTTATTTCCTTCTCTAGCAACAATTGTATATTATTTAGGACTAGAAAAGTGAGGGAAAGAGGATGAGTTGCAGAGGGTATTGTGGAAAAAAGAGAGTAGAAGGAAAAGGAGGTACAAAAGAACAGACGAATGAGAAAGTGGAAGAGTAGAGAGTGGTTGACGAGATAGGATAGGAATAAGGAAGCGGAAGGAAAGAGAGACAAAGAGAGATAGGACTTGGGATGGCAGAGAAGGGAGCGATAAGAGAGGTGATACGAAGAGATAAAGAGACATACAGTCATCCTTTGTTTCCTTGTATAATATGGTTGATAAAATAATTATAACCTTTATCATTTTCATTCAATCATACATGCGACTTTTCTTTCTTGTTATCATACTATGATGTTAATTTTTTTATAACTTTGGTGATATTCTTTACGGTAGCAAAAGAATTCCACGTCATAATCAATCCTCAGTTCGTTCAGTACAGTTTATACTTCAATTTTTATTAATTCTGTGATCCTTTCCTTTATAATATTATTCCTTCCTGCTGAGCTTTTAATCTTCTAAGCCCGAGTCATCAAGATAGATTCTCAAATTTCAAAAAGAGCCAGTCTACTGAAAGCAACATTTTTTTCTTATTTTATTTGACTGCTCAGATTTTGAAGTATGATTTAGTTTCACTTTACATCCACTCTCTGCTGTACCTGGCACTTGCTAAAAATTGTGGTCAAAATAGTGTATCACCGTCGGTTAAATTATTATTTCTTATTTGGCTTCTACGAGGCACAGTGTGGCAAAACAAGTTTCTGCGGACAACTCAATTTGTAGCTTACACTATTCATTCGATTTTGGAATTTCTTTTAATGCATGATTTTTAAATATTTGAAAGACTGTGAAATTTTTCGAAGAATCTTTATAAAAAAATTCATAGTGTGAATATTTTTTAAAGAATAGGCTCAAATGTTCTACGGAATCAACTAAAAATATCTTTCCGGTGAATTTTTGACATGATACTTTAGAAATTTAGATGAAATAATAATTATTTAAACAATTTTAATTACAAAATTCAGTGTTTAGCTTTTTTATCACTCTTTGCTATGATTCCTTGTAAATGGACAAGAATCTTAAATTATATTTAAACGATTTTCATAAACGAAGTTAGAGTATGGCTGTTTCCGAATGAATAGGCTAAATTTGCTATGATTGATAATTAATTATACAATTGTCATTAACAAATTTATAGTTTTTTATAGACAAATTGAGATGTGGCTATTCCAAAACGAACAGGCTTAATCTTTGTTTACAAAATCGACGAAGAATGTCCTGGCAAAGGAAAATACATTCTTAGTCCATTTTGTGAAAAAATGAGCGTATTTATTAAAAATTAGCCAAAATCAAATTTTTGGGATGAATATTGTTTAAATAATTAACAGTTGTTGTCAGATTGGAAGTCTTATAGTGAAAAGTCATCAAAAAGACATTTCTAATTATAATCGTCAAAAAATTAGCCAATTCGATGAAAAACAGCCTAATTCTAAATTTGCTTATAAAAATGGTCTAAATAATTAAAATTTATCATAAGGTATTATAGCGAATAATCATCGGAAAGAAATTCTTAGTTGACATCGTAAAAAATTGGAGCCTATTCATTGAAAAATAGCCAAACTACTTGTCGTCGTCCATTTTTGTCCTGGCATATCTCTTTAGCTTCCTTTACAACCATACATTTTCTCATGCAAGCTTTGCTTTTGAAAACCTTACTCATTCATTATTACTTTCTACATGCATGTTCACATTTGTTATATATGGTGAAACTCAGCGCCTGTTACATAAAAATAACTTATCCGAATATTTTATCCAAGCTTTTGCGTTTTTGTGGCTTTTTATATCTTCTCCTTTGAGGGTCTAATTCTTAAATTTCCACCGTTCTTTCCTTGTGCTGTCTCTGGGTGCGCTACCACTTACGTTACCTAGATATTAGTATTTCGTCAGTCGTTCTCCTTTCATTCTCTGAACATGCCCAAGGTATATCAACGAATCCTTGAGAATTCTTCATTACTGACTTTGTCTATCAGTGTATTACCGCATACATTGTGCCCACTACGTTAATTTTATTCTTATCCTTTTTTATGTGGATTTAGGATTTTTTATCGTATAGCGCAGTAGGTGAAAGTGCGTAATTATATATTGCTATTTTATCTTTATTTTTTATATTTCTACTTCTGCTAATGGCTCCTACACTGTATCCATCAGTAGTAAATAAATTACCAAGATATTTATCAACTTGTCCTACCCTCTAATCGTCTAAGACAAATGGTGCATATTGTTTTGAGTGCTTTCCTGCAAGAATTCGATTGACTCTGCCATAACAACCTTGTGATCTGCAAACGCTAATCCATACACCTTCACTGTCCCGAGATCCACACCTTCTTCGTCGAGAAGGGCCATCTTGGACACTTGTCTATGAATATAAAAAACAGCCCAGAGGAGATAACGCATCATTATCAAAGACCTTGCATCATATCAAACCAATCACTCAGTTGCTCCTTTACTCTCACATTCTCTTTGCTATCTGCACATATTGTTTTTATTGTTTTGATTAGCCATCCATAGAATCCGTACTTTTTAAGAACTTCCTAAACCTTATTTCTATTCAACTTATCAAACACTTTTTCCAGGCCAACAAAGGCACATAAAACTTTTGTGTGTACCCTAAAAATTCTTTCTATGATTTTTCTGAAGCTAAATATTTGACCCGCACATGATCTTCTTGACCCAAATCCTCATTAAACATCTATACCAGTAGTATTACCACTCTTTAAGTTCTTAATAATATCCCTAACCTCAGATACACTAATTCTTTCAACCAGGTTTTCTGGAGTATCGTCTTCTATGCCGTAATTGTGCTACTCCATAGCTTCCCCTACCAATAATTTTATTTTAATGATATTTCTAATTCCGAATAACTATTTTTATACTCTGATGAATCGAAAAAATCCAGATAATGAAGCACCACCGGAAGGTTCAAGCATCCGGAACTAGGGAGTAATTTCTCAGACAGAGACTTGAGCTGAAAAATGAACGCTGACAGCCACCTCGAGCGAAATGCAAGAGAGAGACAGAGAGAGATGAAGCAGATGAAGCAGAGTAGAAGGCCCTTCTCGAGTAGCGTGAACCAAAGAGCAAAACGGGGTCGCCGGTCGCTACCGACGTATTGGTAGCAGCGCAACAACACAACAACAGTTTCATCGAGAATATCGACTGTATCGGCTATATCGGTTATATCGACATCAACAACAGAGCAGAGAGCTTAGGTCTCGTAGGAAAGCGAGCTCCTGGTCTTATGAATGCAGTCCTCGCCGGGAACGCATTTATGCCGGCAGCTTGAGGCGCTTATAAATAAAGGTTTGCAGAAGTGAGAGGGACATCAGATTCCAAGAGAGGGAGCAAAGAAAGAGCAAGATGGACATCTGCTGAGAGTTGAGAGAGAAACAAGAGGGAAAGAGGAAGACCGGTGCTGTGCGTACACTGGTGAACGCGGATTCAATTATTCTGCGATTACAACCAGACCGGCGACTGCTTGACCAGGCTTTTCTCTATGCTATCTTCTATGCCTTCCAGGGATGGCGCCACTTTTTGTTGGATTCCTATAAATCTTATTTTATAATAGAAAATAGAATATAGAGAGATTATCGATTGAAGAAGAAATAATAGGGTAAATGACATACATACATACATCCAGTCAAGACTGGATAATTACAATTGGTAAACATGTAGAATAGACAGGAGATCCTCGATCCACTTTTTCTTCGTTTTCAGATTCTCATTATGTTTTTATGAATAGGCGTAGTTTTTTAATTGTTGAGATGTGGAGATTTTTCTGAATAGGTAATATGGTCCATTCAGTTTGTCGGACATACCTGCCAGAGAGTTTACAGTCTCGTATATTGGTTTTGAGTTAAATTTGTGAATGTTTTAAATCTTGACCTGAGGACATACACCTTCATGCAAAAGATGAAGTTGGTGGAACTAATATTTTGGCGCTGGGTGTGGTAGGGGAACAATAGGTAATGTGGCGGGGCGGGAGATATAGCCTGTCGCTTATAGATAAAAATCTTGTTATAATACTATACTCAAGCAATAATTAATAAAAATAAAAACGGATCGCATCAGCCGACCAGGTAGAATAACTTGGCACATAAACACTCTGTTTAATATTTTCTTGTGATATTCCACCAACAAATTAGAAAAATTATCTTTAAAAATGTTGATGTTTATTCAATTTCATGATTATAATTTTTGAAGGGTTGAACACTCATCTTTTAAGTGTAAACCATATTTCTAGATTTTAAATCTATAGCATGCTCAGAAATATACAGGAAGTTATCAAGTATTAATAATGAGTCACTAACTTTTTTTACACTAAAGTGATAAATGAATTCTTCAACAAAATGACTCGTTTTATACACAAACCCCAACAAAAGCTGTAAAAATTTAAAAAGCCTGGAATAAAAATAAAAAAAATTTCGGGATAAATGTTTTCAAACGATACTGTTAGATGATGGAATCATGTTCACAGACTTCACGATATTTATTTTTCATTGCAAAGTCTACTATTCTATTTTTGGCAAGAAATTCATTTTTCTTGTTAAAAAAATGTATTATTTTCTTGTAAAATTATTTTTGTTTTTGAAAATTAAACTCTCTTGTAAGAGTTCGGTTTTTAGTTGAAAATTTCTTTTTTTCTAAATTCAACTATACAGTGGATGTCATTTTTTTGTTTTAAAATTCAACTCCTTGATTGAAAGTTAAAGTATCATTTATTAAATTTTTCTTTTGAAATTTGATGAGGGGGGGGGGGGGGTATTGTTTTAACTCAAAATTTACCTTATTTGTTGAAAATTTATCCTATTAGCTTAAATTTTTTTCTTCTACAAAAATAATCTTCTTGATAGAAAAATGATCTTTCTGGGTTAAAAATCAACTATTTTGGTAGAAAATTTACATTTTCAGGTTGACACTTGAATTTTTTTGTGCAAAATTCGTATTCTTGGGTTAAAAATTCATCTATTTTAGTACCAGTTTTATACTTCTTTTGTTTAAAATTCAAATGTATGTTTAAAAATCAATTTTTTTATTGAATATTTAACCATTTTTTTTACTAAATTAACTTTTTACTCAACATTTAATATATCGTTTGAATTAAAAATTTTTGAATTCAAAATTCGACTGTTTCATTGAAAATTCTTATTTTTGTTACAAAATAAAACAGTTTGGTTAAAAATAAACTTTTTTTTTAAAGGTCAATTGTTTTGTTTAGAAAAGTCGTCCTTTTAGCTTCAACAATCTAAAAATTTTTAGGAACTTCAACTGCTATTTTCTGAACCCTTTGTCACACAGGTGTTTTTTGCTGCTTCCGTCACACAGGTGGGTCATTTATGTCCGGTCTTTTTTCTACATTAAAAGCTTTAAAAAAATTTGAACAATTTCATGTGTGTTCCTCGGAGCTTCTACTACCTGTTCCAATTGTTTTTAGAATTAAATATGTAACTTTTTTAAAAATAATAATGTAAATATAAACAAAAACTTGAGAAAATGGAAATTTAGTTTGAAAATTCATAACTGTGCAGTAAATAAATATTGAGAAACTGTACTTAAGGTTTTTAAAGATCAAATCAAGACTAAATCTATGACATTGTATGTAGAATCATTTAAAAGATTAGAAAATTTTGGATCGGATGAACCTACCTTTAAATTATTCTAATGAAAGAGTCATAAAATATTCAGTTTTAAAGTGAAAAGCTTTTTGGTTGCGAAATTAACGTTGGCAAATGTTAAGTTCAACTCAGCAAAATGTGAATAAGTGCTCCTAAAAATGTGTAAAAATAATAAGTTCAAGATTAAATCCTACTCCTTAAACATAAATATAAAGCATAATTAAATATTATTTAATTTCTGCGTATTTATGAAAAATATTTACTTGTGCAAAAGAAATGTTTATAAGCTAAAACTTTGAGATTCGTCTTTAACCAACTATTATTAGAACATTTAACCTCAGATTCCTTTATATTCCGATTGTTTCTAAAATTTCGGAAAGTATAAAATTTAACTATGTGGTTAAATGTTATTGGTTTAAGACTAAACTATTCGGTTGAAAATTCCTTTCTTTTCGTAAAAATTACTTTTTTAAGTCTTAAAATTAACTATTAAAAACTAAATTGAAAATTTAGATATTTGGTTGGAAGTTTAAACTTTTTTTCTTCAATTTTTTAAACTGATAATTTCACTATGCTTTCCAAAAAAGAAATTGACTGCTTCCACAGGTCAATAAATTAAACAAAGAGCTTCAGGAAGCTTAGGTTAAAGCGGTTTATTTAGCCAAACAATACATAAATATGAACTTTTCTACACTATGTACAACAATTTTATGCCAAATGTATATTATATTTATTTCTGCACCTCAGGCTGGTACTGCTTATTCAGATATTGCAAAACAAATTACAAATATTATTTTTCAAGATCAATTTAATATTCGCTCCATATTTTACACTAATTTTTATTCCCAGCTATCATGAAAAATATATAATTTCAATCAATTTCTATTATTACAATTCATACCATGTGTTGATATTGAAACAACCGTATTTTCATTGCTTTGTTTTTAAAATACAAAAAACTGCGCATAGTGTACAAAAAAACAGTCTTGTTATTAAAGTGAAGTAGCTCGAAGAAAATTTGCAGATATAATTAAAGCGAAAAATTTTATTAGTTAAGTTGTTATGAATGCACCACTTTTTCATTCATGTGTTTTCGTACCTTGCATCGTTTTTCCAAAATTTTGATTTTTTATTGTCAATGTTATTTTTTACAATTAAAACAAAAACTGCGCATCCTGTCAAAAAATGATAAAGAAAAAATTTGCAGATCTTTTTTGGATGAACAAATGTTGCCTCTTTATGTTTTTCGTAGCCCGTTTCGTTAATCTAAAAATGCAATTTTTATATTTTATTGCTGTTTTTTACGAATAAAACAAAAACTACGCGTCCTAGTAAAAAGTTATTAATAACAAATTTTTAGATCTTAACTGGGTGCACCTTTTTTGTCTATCTATATTTTTTCGTATCTTGTATGAGTTAATCATAAAATATAATTTTTGAAATTTAAATTTTCAATTGTAAAAAAGTTTACAAAAAGTTGTTATGATAAACTTATATGGCTTCCAGAAGTAAAGTTTTTCCTTTAAAATTTTTTTTTTTCAAATCGTGCGTTATCTAGCTTAAAGTTCTCATTTTGTTGTTTGTGCACGAATTATGCACCGTCTTGAAAAAAAATTATTAACAATTTTTTAAATAAACATTTTGATGTTTTG
>JAAAKG020144038.1:0-11222 GCA_010014905.2 Druon quercuslanigerum
TGGGGAGTCTCTCTCCAGTAAACATAAGTGAGAGGCACGCGATTAGGGGAGGTCAACATAAGTGAGTTTCCAGTGTAACAAACTATCGTAAACGCTAATATAGGCAGATTGTAATTAAATACAACGAATTATAAATATGGAATAAGAGACTAAGGTGAAGAGACCAGTAAGTGAAATTGCTCTTTTTAAGAAACACAAAAAATAGCTTTTTACTATTTCATACGCTTCAAAACCGAATATTTTTGTATAGAAACGTATACACAGCTCTTATTAATAGAATGTATGTATATAAATAAATAACAAGAAAATATAAAAAACTAAGTGAAATTATTGTAGCAGGTAATTTTGATAAATGTAAAAATTAAAATTGACAGCTTTTAAAAATCTTCACATCTGTCTTGAAAATTACAAACCTAATCCATCTCATAACTCTCACACTGATAACAACTAGTTTAAAACTGATCTATACACTCCGCTGCTTTCCATTGGTATGTATATATTGTTGGCTTCTACACCTTCGCGTGCACTTGTATGGTTATATTCATCATTATCGAAGAGTTCGAAATTCGTCGCTGAATAAAGTTGGTTATTTCCAATTTTCATGAAAGCGTGCTTCAGAAAATGAAGATCACGAATATAAGGTGATGATGGAAATTTAGTGTGAAGACGGTTAGCATAATTATGCAACTGTGCCGTTCGTATGTAACAAAGATTGGTGTAGTGTAACCCTGGATTTGGGGTCAGGAATCGGGGTACATATGTATCGGCCCTATATTCGAGCAATCCTTGGAAAGTAGTACCATCCCACATCGTTACGTAAATCATGTTCGCTGGCAATGGAGGCAATCCTGTTATTCCACCTGCAACTGATTTTGTAAGCAAAAATTTACTCTAATTCACAAATATTTTTTACAATAATCACTTCAATATTTTATAATTTGTAAGAATCAGAAGTCGAAATAGATTGCATTTAAGAAAACAAAACTATATAGTCCAAATAAGGGGAAACCGGGAAGGGATGAGACCGATTCTTTTACCATTTCAGTACTAGTTTTGGGGTTGTCCTCATATCATACTTCAAATTGCAAAAATCGGATAGGACTAGCGACATAACTGAACACACCAACTTGCGGCGAATTGGCTCATTATTTCGGAAATAAGTTTTAATCCCAAAAAATGTTTTTCGTCAGGAAATATAAACATGTTTTTATGATATTTGTATAAAAAAATCTTATTTCAACGTATGTTTAGCAACAGCAAAATGCTAGATTCCTTCCAAAATCTTTATTTCAGTTTATTGAAAGATTGTTTTATTGATGTCCTTGACATTTCTTGACGCAAAAATATGTTTCATAGCGCCAATCAATGTTTGCCACCAACTCTGCTTATAAAAAAGAATTTGTTCAAACTCGATCAGGGAAATAGCTGATTTCATTTAAAAATTTATTATTAGTATGATACTAAAAGTTTATATTTTGTGATTATTAATAGAGAATTGCTTTCCTTACATGAGCTGTTACAAAAGTCGCGGTCCATTCACATCACTGGGGGAATGCACATTATCATAGTATATTTTTTTCTTTTGTGAGCGGGATTAGCCACCAATTTCTTCGTTCAACCCGTTTTACACTTGTAACAAAAAGTGTCATGAGTAACAAGTAAAGATGTTGGTTTAAAATAAATCAACGCTTTGATTACTGGTCACGTATTTATTTAAAAGGAACTAAGTGTAAGATCCCATAGTTTAGTTGGATAGACGTTTGGACCATTCATCGATAGTCTTCATTAGTAAAACAATATTAAGTCTATATATCACCTGTTTAAATAACTTTTTGATAGTATATACAGAATTCATTACTATGAAGATATAATATAAAATAATCAAGATCTATAGATATAAAGGATAGTTTGACAGTTGATAAATTTCCAATACATAGAAATATGGTATTATATATGTGTTAACTTTATATTTTATATTGCAACTAAAGATTGGTTGTTATGATTCCGTGCATCAAAATAACCCAAAAGATGTTGTCTATATTACTTTTTAAGTTAACATTATTTGTATTTTTAATAATGTAAAACTTTTTCATTAAGATTTGCTATAGTAGCCAGATTCTGTGGCTCAAATACTTACATTTTTAGAATCAAACTTGTACTGATGATTGGTTGTATTCTTGGCAAGGACAGTGTCAGTATTGCAGTCCATACATGTTATTTTAAAGAGAAAATCTACATGTATGCCTCTACTTCATGCTGTTGAAATTAGATTGAATAGCATCAAACTTCACACTAAACGACCATTTGAATTTTTTATAAATATTTGAAAATTCTGTCTAGAAAATGCATATTGTGTGTTGCTCATTAAATATTTTAAACAGTTTTATTCAGAGCCCATAAGGGTCACCCATATTAGGGGCGGTTTCTGATGTTTTCATAAAAAAATAAAAACAGATAATTCTCAATAACAATCGACAGTTTACAACTCTGTTCTTTTACAGGTATGTAGACGAGATATTATCTTGCCTCCCTGGAAATCAAATTTCTGCATTAAAAGATCTTTTTAATACATATCAGAATAGAATTAAATTCACTTTAAAATATGAAAAAGAAAAGAGTTTTAATTTTTTTAATGCAAATCTTGTTAATATAAAAGGTCAAATTTATACAGTAAAATATTTAAAATACTATCTAAATAAACTTTTGGATTTTGCAGTCAGTTCATTTATAATAAATACTTGACCAGTAATCAACACATTAATTCATTTCAAACTAAAATAATACTACAAATATTAGGATTATTTATTGCAAGAGCCCAAGGTTTCTCTATGCGCATTTCTCACGAATAACTATAGTTTGAAAACACCCTTTTTATGAGTATTGTTTATTAATTTGAGAATTTCAACTAATTATTGCAAAATCGCCTGTGGTTAAGCAGGAAAAAAGCCTATGTACTATTTCTATGGTTTTAAAGGAAATTTCCTCTCATTGTCCTATGATTTTTACATCAAGGCTAACGTAACACTCAAAGGAAATAAGAGTGTGTCCCCAGAGTAAGAAGTGTATCGTTAAGAGGAAAATTTCTGAATAAAATTTAGAGAAGGAGGCCATGAACATAAATGCGTTCAAATCAAAGTGGAAATTAATTTTAATACTTCTTTGAACTCTAAAATTTCTCTCATTGATAGATTGAAACGTGACTTCTAAAATTATATTATTATACTTTTCCAAAGCCGTGTAACTGAAGTGGACTGTCAGATAAGCAATCAGAAAAGAGGCTAGTGCTAGTGCAAAATATAATTAGGACGCCATGATATTAAGATTTTTGTGAAAATAAGAGGAGAAGGGAATTCGACTCTCTTTCTCTCTCCGCTATATAACACCATGAAATGGCTTGGGCTCGTAGTCGCGGCGCTCTCAGAATGACTTTCTCCGTGTGCACTATGGTTGATCTTGACTGTATGATGAAAAGTTGCCCTAGGCTAAATCCTCAGAAGGCCCAGGCGTCGTCGAATTTTTCCCTTTATCCACACCTAAATTTTCAGGATGAGCTTTAGATTTATTTGACTATAAAAGCTTCAGTCAAATTTAAACCAGCAATTGTCCAATTTATGAAGGTTAAATCCTAGATTCTTTCACATGTCATACGGTTCACATAAGTTAAAATAAAATTGAGCCAAAAACCATTTTTTATTACAAACTTTATTGAATCGAGACTCCTCTCTCAATTCTGAACGTTTCGGTACAATCTGTACCTTTTTCAATAAAGTTTAATCAAAATAATTATATTTTTACAATTCATAATATAAAGAAAAACAATCATCATATGTAATAGAGTAACATAATATAAATTTACCTGAGTTATACAAGTTTAAATTAATCAAAACCATCTGATTAATGTCGTAGAGTAAAAAAAAATAAAAACCTATGTCACTGGAGATTTATCAGTCAAAATTTTGTTCATAAGTCAAGTTTTGTAACTAAACAAAAGGACATTATTTTATAATGCTTTGATGAATTTGAATAAAATTCAAAATTTCAGTGTGTAAATAACCTGGAATATTTTAAAATTTGTTTATAAAAAAAGGCTCAGTATGACGTCGTTGATACGTATTTTTTCTGTGGCTAAAATTTAATATATTTGTAATCAAAGTATCGATCATATTTCCAGGAATTTTGTGACAAACCTGTGTTAAAATTCCCATCTTCACAATCCCCTTTGTGTTCAGATATTCTGGTTCTTAATCTGCAGCCAGTTACACATATATAAGCTTTACTACATCATTGACAGTAAATTATATAAATAACACCAGATAAATTTTTAGTGGAATCTCTGTATTTCTTCTTTAAAATAATGATTATCTAATGTATTTGTGTTTTCAAAATAATTTTTATTATTAAACTTTTAAAGTGAATTCCTTAACCATACAAATAGACTTCGACTATAAGGTAAGGTAATATTTAAATTAAATCTATAGTCAGTATCACTTCCTTTGTTTAAGTATCTACTAGACCAAGAAGATTTTTTTACCAGTTTGTTAATAAATCAGAATTTGGAGCTTCTATAATTTGCAAATGAAGATAGTTTATAAACTTATTAATTTTGCATTCATGAGAGAAATTTATACACTTTTTAATATTATTAAATACATTTAAGAAAATTTTTATCTTGTCAGTAGGAACAATAGCTATAATCTCACCGACGTAACGTTGGTAAGAAATAGGTTTCAAATCTAATAATTGTAAAGCTCTTTTTTTAAAATCTTGCAAGACCAAATCTGAAACAACTGGAAAAAATGGTGAATTCGTAGAGCAACCCGAAACTTGTTTATAAAATTCGTTGGTTAAGGAGAAAACTATACCATTAAAAATGGTTCTAGTAGTTATCAGAAATTCATTTTTAGTTATTTTAGTTTAATTATGATTCAAATTAAGTTTTTCTTAGATGTTGTCTAAAGCAAAATCTAGTGGGATGCTCTAAAATATGGACACAATATCTAAAGAAACTCTTGTATGAGTTTTTTGAACATTATTATTTCTTAAACAATCTTCAAGTTCGCAAATATTTTTGACACCCGAACTGCTGTTAAAAGAAAATGGCTTTAGAATATTTAAAAAATACTTTAATAAATTTAAAGTTAAAAAACCAAGAATAAAAACAATTATTTTCCAACTTAATCAGCCTTGTGAGTTTTTAAACGGTCTGCACATTGATATTTAAAATATCTTTTATTTTTTAATCGAATAGCTACGTCATTAAATTTATTTTCGATATTTTAAGTAACTGTTTTCTAATTAATTAAAATATTGGTATTTAAGACTCATATGTAATGGCCCTATGAACAAGCTTTTTGATTCACAATATTTGAGTATCCATAATTTGAAAAACTCAAAATGAGCTAATTATAATAAATATTTCTTTAATCAAAAATCAGGTCTTTAGATTTTCATAGAGAAATTACTGATTTTAGATTGAACATGTCTTTTAAAATTTAATCAACGGTTAAGATTCATTATGAGGTCGCCGAAGTTTTGGCATAAGGTAAAAAAATTTAGAATGCCTTTAAATGCCAATAAAATCCATACAAGTGTTTTAATTGCAAATATTAAAAATTCTTTTTAAAATATTCTAAAAGAATAATAAAAAATTAAAAAATAGAATTAATAGAGATGATTCTAACAATAAAATTGATAACATTCTTAAAAACGATATTGTATACAAGAATATTAAAATTAGTACGGTTCCAACTATCAATAATAAATGTAATTACATAGATATAGTAATATATAGATAGATAGATATAGATAGATAGATATTATAGATAGATTAATTAATGATCAATGTGCATACCGTTGAAAAATATACAATAGTGTAATAGCAAAAGCTTATGCTCTCCCTAAAGTTCACAAGCCTAATTTAAGTTAGAGACCAATTGTTTTTACTGTTGTTTCTTTAATTTACAAATTATCAAAGTATATTTTAAATATTCTAAAGCCAGCTTCTGTTAACACCAGTTTTTTTTTTAGTTTGGAACTTGAAGAGTGTTGAAAAAATATTAATGTTCCAAAAACTCATTTAATAGTTTCCTTAGATGTTGTGTCCATGTTTGATAACATGCCACTAGATCTTGCTTTAGATTACATTAAGCAAAAACTCAACTTGAATTATAATTTAACTTATATAACAAAAAAAATCTAATAGCTGCGAGAACGAATTTAAATAGTACTGTTTTCTCTTTCAACAACAAATTTTACAAACAAATTTCGGGTTTCCCTGTGAGTTTACCATTGTCTTCAGTTGCCTTAGATTTAGTCTTACAACATATTAAAAAGAGCTCTTCAATTATTTTTATGAGCAATTCATATTGATTGAGCAATTCAATTATTTGATTTTACACCTATTTTGTACAAACATTACGTCGATGACATTTTACCTATTGTTTTTACTGACAAGATTGAATTTTTCTTAAATGTATTTAATGGTATTGAAGAGTGTATACATTTCACCCATGTATGCGAGATTATTAATTTATACACCACTTTGATTTGCAAATTAAATAAATTCCAAATGATGATTCATTAAAAAATTGGTACAAAAACCTTCTGGTGTTATTAATCTAATTAACTGTGAATGTTGTAATAAAGCTTATATAGGTGAAACTAGCCGCAGATTGAAAATCAGAATTTCTGAATACAAAAAAAATTATGTCTATTATTATACATAGGTTTCGAACGAGCTGTGATAATTTACATACTAAAATTCTAAATATTAATTTTTAATGAGAACCTACTTTCAATAAGAACTCGTCCATTATATAATAAACGTTTTATTACGTATACTATCTGCAGGTATTTATAAACCGTCAATTTCTGTTCGTCCTTCCTAACCGACTTTTAATATTTCTTTTCACTTTTTTTTAAAAGTAGTCATTAATAGAGTAAAAGTCTTATTTATTTTTGAGACTTTACTAAAACTGTATTTATTGTTATTTGAAATTTGACTCGTGCCCAAAATTTCAACTGATAAATCTCCTATGACATGGATTTCTATATTGTTTTTTACTCTACGACATTATTCTGATGTTTTTTGTCAATTCAAACTTTCATAACTCAGGTAAATTCATATTTTGTTACGTATTTGTTCTTCATGATTGTTTTTCCTAATATTACTAATAAATTATAAAATAAAAATGGTTTTTGGCTGAATCTTATTTTAATTTATGTGTACCGTAAGACATAAGTAAGAATCTAGAATCCAGCATTCATTAATATCATTAATCAAAGAAAGGATTAACTTGGTTTTAAATTATTATACGAATTGCCCTAATACGTATATCATTCTTAGTAGAACCTCATGCCTTTGCTACCTAAATTCCATTTTATATAATAAATGTACAGCGTTGCGAGAACGGAGAAATTCTTTGTATAAATGAGTGATTTTTGTAAAAATACAGACTACGTATACAATCCATACCCTACTGAGATAGAAGAACAGAAAAATCTTGACCCGAAATATAAGTTTGTGAACCAAACGTTATCTCTGGAACATTTGTAATTTTTACTTGAATTTATAACTGTTTCAGAAAATAGGTAAACATCAGACTACATGCGTCATCTCCTAATGATTGCCTAATAAAACGCTGTAATAATTTATCGACACAGTTTGAGTTTCCTTAAAAGTGAAAAAAATTTGTCATCTACAAGCATGCTACTTTGGATGTAACGTTCATTCACTTTGAAATCGTTCAGTTTCTACGGTTGCCAATTCTAAATTGGACAATGTAAAGAAATTTTCTGATTTGATAGTATATTATTTTTCGTGTAGTATTAGGGAATATTCCGCAAGAATATTATAGTTATCATACATAATAATGTTATTATTGCGTTACACTTACGCTTATAATGCAGGAAGCCTACTAACGCAAGGAGTAGAACTTGAAAGTAAATCTTCATTTTTTTCTTATGATACACAATTCTAATGAACAGAAATCTGACTTTTTCAAGAATTTGGTATGTACTTGCACGTTCACCGTCTGCTGTATCAACTAAATTTTATGAGTTCTGCAGAATTAGAGCTTTTTTTTCATTCATTACAGTAAATACAGTAAATTAAAATGATTGCTTTCTTAGATGTACATAAGAATATTTGTATTTGTTAAATTTTTTACACGTGGAACCTTGACAAATATTGTAGCAGAGATTTAAAAAGCTCTTTAGTTATAATTGCCGAATAAAAATTATCTACGCACAATTTATGTATATCTGTATTAGTTTCTTTTTCTTTTAACGTGATTGTATTGTTTACTCCTAAAATTGACTGTTATATAATGAATATAAGTTTGGTGAATTTGACTAATTTAATACTAATTTGTACTGATAAAAATAAACTAAAGAGCTGAGATTTTTTTTCCCTGTAAATTTTGTTCTTAAAAAATTATCCGAGAGTTGCGCAATGAGATCTTATATTTTTAGTTTTAAAAACCCAAAAACATTTTTCTGTGGGTACGTTAATTATGCTCATTTTTCTGTGTACCGTTTTTAAAATTGAATACAAATAAAATATGACTTTTGTATAAGTTGGAATTTTTTTTAATTGACGAAAATGACATTTTTTTAACAGCTGTTCAAAAGTATTTAAAAATTTATATTTCATTTCATGCATGTCAAGTAAGAGGATGTGTGTTAATTACGCAAACCTTTTTTCTCAAATTTTGTGCGACGTATCCCCACTCGCGATTTCTAATAATTTTATTGAAACTATATTTTTGTTTTAAATTTAGCGGTTATCAAACAATCACATAAAATGATTTGGCTTAAGGGTCATTTAATAAACTCTAAGTGCTTCTTATGAATAAACAAATTAGCAAAACTTTCAGTCAAGTAGTTTCACTGCCAACTAAAATGAAACCATAAAAATATTTTTATTTTAAATCAAAAACTATTTCATTAAATCTACAAGAAGAATTTCTAACCCAATAATTCAATACTTAACTGAAACAAATTCTTTTTCAAATCAAACAGTTGTATTTTCTTGCAAAAATGATTGGAGAAATTAGTTTTCATTCAGCATGATAAGTCATCAAATCAAAAAATGAATTTTTGGAAAGTAGTACGTCATTTGAATAAATGTTTTAATTTTTACTAAATTTTTTTAATGATATATAGACGTGAAAATATCTTATGTAAGAAATTATTTTAGTTTTGAAAATATAAATGTTTTTTATTTACCACCGAAAAAATGACATCTTGCTGTAAAAGTGATTCAAATTTGATTTAATTTTAAATAAAGAAGAAAATTCTTTTATTTCAGCGTATATTTCTGTACCTTGCTATTAAATTATATAATCAGAACGATTTTTTCCAGCTATCTGAAAAAGGGGGGAAAATAGTATCTAACTCGTTTTTAGAACATATAAATATAAAAATTTGCAGATAATTTTTGAAATGATTTAATATTATATTAAATATTATATTAACAGACACATTCGTAAAAAAATGCTTTTCACGTTCAGGGGCTCTCAAAACGTGGAGATTTAACAACAACCAGTATGGGGGTCAAATTTTACACAAATCTAATTCTAATCCTTCTCTAGATGAGAATTTAAAAATATATGAATTTTTTCGCAATGATTATATTTTGAACCAAATATTAGAATTTTTTTATCTACGTTTAACATAGAGTAAAGTAATAATTTGTACAATCTGAAGAAAAATTATTGTTTAAACAAATCATTATTGCTTATAACTATCTTTTGCTAGATTGACGCTAGAAAGCTGTTGGTTTGTCTGCAATTGTCCGTATTTCTCTGTATTTTTTATTTAAAAAAATAATATTCAAAGCAATTTAGAAAAATATGTCATCAGTTTTTTATTAAAGAAAAATGATATTCAATACGATAAACAACAAAAATTTAAAGAATTCTCTTTAGTTAAACCTCCTTCGTCTTCAGCGAACACATTCTCATCACGTATCTCATGCTTCGTTCTTGATTTCGTCGAAAATGCAAACTTTTTTAAATTATGTTTAACCTATATTATATCAAAGGTATATTATATTAATTCTGTATCTCTGTATGTGGCTGTTTGTTTAGATATTGCAGAATAAAGTACAAATCACCTTTTTAATGATTACTTTAATATTTGTTCCTCATTTTGCATCACATTTTATTCTTAGCCATCCTAAAAAATGTATATAATTTCAATTATTTTATATTATTACATTAATATTTAAAAAAAAAGTTTTGTTACTGTCTTACATTTATCATTAAAAAATGCGCCTACTATTAAATTGAAAATTGTGATGAAACATTTTACTGCAACTTTTGTCTCCTCTTCCAAAAATCTAATTTGTTTATATTCAATGTAGATGTAATTTAGGCAAAAATTGTTGGTGAATAAAATGTTATTGTACTTTATGATAAACTGGTAGACATCTTTCAGTTAAACAACTCAAATCTTTTAATATTCATCACTTATTGTGTCGTTTGTCCAAAGATTAATTTTTTTAATTTTTAATATTATTTTTTGCGATTGAAAGAAAACTTAATATCATAAATGTAAATCTTTTCAGGGCACGCAATGTTTGTCAATTTATTTTTGTTCGTATCTGAATTAATTGGTTAACGTTTCTTACAATATGAGTTGAAAAAACTTTAAATAATTAGAAGCCCTATGAAATATTTCAAAAAGATCGAAAATTTAAGATTTTTGAAAACTTTCTTAGAATAATACTTTCTAAAATGTGCTTCAAATTTGGTAAATTTTTGAGAAATTTTTCAAATAAGATTTTCAAAAATCCAATTAGAGTTTCAACTATGTAAATTCTATTCTGTACTAAACGATAAAAAAGTTCACTAATTTTTCCCTAATTATTTCTATAGTAGAGGATAAGAGCGACCCTTTAGAAAACATACAACCCCTAAATCTTTAAAATAATATCAAATCTAAGTACGCTTCTCTGAATATTACTTAGAAACTAGTTGAGCAAAAAAATCAAAAAGATAGACATTTTATTCTGGTTAATAGGAACTTTTATATTTATTTAGTAGTATAAAGAAGAAAAGCAATTAAACGAGAAACTATCGTAAATTCTAATATCCGAAGATTGTAATTGAGTACAAAAAATTATAATTATAGAAAAAGAGGCTGCAAGAGCCTCGGTGGCTCAGTGGTTAGACGCTCGGACTTCACCTCAGAGGTCCGGGGTTCGATCCCTGAGCCGG
>JAAAKG020144039.1:0-11222 GCA_010014905.2 Druon quercuslanigerum
GTAATTTTTGTTAACTTCGTGAAAAAAATATTGCTATTAAAAGAATTTTATATAAAATAATAATTCTTATTCCATTAAACTTCTCAACAAATTGTAAATTAATTTTTTTTTAAATTTTAATATTTGTGTAGATCAATTAACCCATTAACGACCAAAGCTATCCATTTTACAACATGAGTTTGACCGCAATATTTATGGATATAACAAAACAATAAATAGTGATATAAAAAAAATAGCATAAAAAAATAGTGAAAAATGTTTGATTATTTATTTTTATAATTTTTTTTCAGGCATAAAACGCGTTAATATCTTAAAATTTCTTCAACCATCAGTGCACAAAATTCCTAAACTTTAATAAAAAATTTTTTTATATGTGCTTTTTCTTCCAAAATGGTGGACAAAATGCAAAAATGTCCCAAAAACTGTTTTTTTCCATCATCGTTATTTTTCTCAAAAACTTCAAAGTTAAAAAAACAGTTCCATAGATTAAAAATGTCTTAAAAATTAACCATAGAACACTATGATCAGATTTTTTAGAAAAAATTTTTGATGTTTCAAAAAATCAAAATTTGAAATATGCAAAAAAAAAATTTTTTTAATCTGAAAAAATTCAAGAATATTCATTGACTAACTCTAAGACATTTTTATTCTTGGAAAATTTGAAAATTTTGGTTTTTGGCTCTGGTAAAAATTTTCCAAGAATAAAAATGTCTTCGAGTTAGTCAAAGAATATTCTTGAATTTTTTCAGATTTTTTGAAATTTTTTTCACATATTTCAAATTTTTGTTTTTTTTTAAAAACAAAAAAATTTTCTAAGAAATCTGAAAAAATTTCATAGTGTTCTATGGTTTTAATCTATGGAACTTTTTTTTTAACTTTGAAGTTTTTGAGAAAAATAACGATGATGGAAAAAAACAGTTTTCGCGACATTTTTGCATTTTTCCGCCATTTTGGAAGAAAAAGTAGATATATAAAAATTTTCTGTTACAGTTTAAGAATTTTTTGTACCGATGGTTAAAGAAATTTTAACAAATTAATGCGTTTTATGTCTGAAAAAAATTATAAAAATAAAAAATCAAACATTTTTTACTATTTTTGTATGCAAAAAGCGCCATATTTAATTTTGAAGTCAAAATATTCATATCTCGACCACGGATTCGAATTTAGTTCACCCAAAAACATAAGATACAGTACTTTTGTTCTATTTATTGTTTTGTTATACCCATAAATTTTGCGGTCAAACTCATGGTATAAAATTGATAGCTTTGGTCGTTAATGGGTTAATTGATCTACACAAATATTAAAATTATTTAAAAAATTAGTTTACAATTTGTTGAGAAGTGTAATGGAATAAGAATTATTATTTTATATAAAATTCTTTTAATAGCAATATTTTTTTCACGAAGTTAACAAAAATTACCAAAATATTGTAACAAGCAGACAGTCTGATGCTTGTAATAGTATCAGCCTGTAATATAAATCATAACATATTTTTATCATAACTTTTCTTTATTTTATAATTTATTTTAAAAATTTCTCTACACAATAGAATTATTTCATATACCAAAACGATAATATTTCACAAAATTTGAAAATGGATGTTTTCAATCTTCAAAGAAAACGACAATTAATTGTGAAAAAATAATCTATTATATTTCAAGTTCTATCCCACTTTGTACTGGAAAAATTACTTAAAAAGTTGGGAAATTCCATAATTCGGTAATTGGGAAAACTACCATACGTGATGGAAATATTATCTTTAAGAATGATATTTTTTCCTAAATAATGGACTCGTATCTCAATTAATTTTGTTGCTCGTTTCGTTAATTGAGTTTTTTAATAACCCGCATTTAATTGGGACAATAAAACATTTTTCTCGGTAACCTTTTCTTATTTTTTCTTAACTGTTATTGCATGATATTTATTGGTTTAATTTTAAATTGAACTGCAGCAGCAACTTTATGAGCTAAACTTAATTCCAAAGGATTATTATTCATTGCGTGTGGAGTGCATTGAAATGCATCAAGTGGTACAGTCAAGGCGTACCGACGCCTTTATTCTCCGACTCAGTACACCCGCATAATGGTTGCTATGGAAGTGCATGTTCGCAATTACACTTACCAAGCGACTATTACTTCCCCCATAATTATTCGTCGCACGACTCACGTCTCATAAAAGGCGTAGTATCATTACACCGTGTCTACAAGAGTGCGCATGTCTTGGGTTCGGTGCTGAAATATTAATTTGTTTGTTTTGTTTTTTTTATAAGAAATTTGCAATGAGGAGTGTCAGCAGAGTGTCTGAAAACGTCTGAAACAATTTTGAATACTAATGGGCCCGCGTTGAAAGCTTTACTTAGTCGATATTATAAAGTGTATCTTACTATTGGATTATCACTCAGTTTGCGATTTATGATATATGATGACTTTGTGAAGGTCTTTTCCTGGAATGATTGCTAGAGAATTATAACGAGGCTAGAACCAAGCAAACTCTGAAAGGGATTTTAAATAATAATTATAATAATAAAATGAAAAGTTCCTTCTTGAAAAAGTATCTACCCATCAATTCTTGTTCATATTCTCTTCTCAGAAACAGAAACAGAAACACATTTTTACGGAAAGATATACGTTACTTCCTAATTCAGGGAACGACCCTATAAAATAAAGTGTGACATATGCGAACATCTAATAACTCACGGTTCACCCCCTTTATAAATGAAACGAAGTTTGTTTTTGAGGCCAGGTGCTTATTGTAAAACTAAACTGATGAGCTGGATGACAACTTTCTGTAAGCGTGGGAATTGAAAGTTCGCCCAGCTGTGACAAATTCCAAGCCAAAATTAGACTCCATTTCGTATTTTTTCATACTTAACAGTTAAATATAAATAAATATAAATAATTATCAGACTTCACATTCTTTCCCTTTTCTCTATTTTTGTTTTGTTTTGAAGAGTTCTTCAAAAATTCATATTGTTGGTCGAATATTTAACTGTTTTAAACAGAAAACTCGTCCTTTGGGAGTGCAAATTTTATTTTTCTGGTTGAAAATTCTAATGTCTCCTACAAAAATACGTCTTTTTTATAAAAATTCAACTATTTGGTTTTTTTGTTAAGGTTTTATCTTTCTTGTTTAAAAACTCGACCATTTGGTTAAAAATGCAAGCATTTGGTTAAAGATTTAATTATTTGGTTAAAATTAAGTTGGATAAAAATTGGATTACTTTGTAAACATTCGCTTATTGATTAAAGATTGACTATTTTAGTTAAAGATTTAACTGTTTGTCTGTAAATTAACTTTTTTGATCAAAGTCTAACTGGTTTGTAAATAATTCGTTTTTTGACTTGAAAATTTAACAAATTGGTAGACAGTTAAACTATTTGGTTGGAAACGAATTTTTTTGGTGAAAATCCATTTGTTTTGTAGAAAGTTCGTCTTTTTGGTTGGAAAAATCATCTTCTTTCAAAAAATTACAAAAAATTTGCAATTTCATCTTTTTTGGTATCTATTTTTGGTTAAAAATTCAACTATTTATTTTAAAATTTGTCTATTGGGCAGAAAATTAACGTTGTTGTTGTAAATGTTTTTTAGAAAAATCGTCTTTTTTGTTTCGAAAATTAGTTGAAGATCATTGCATTTTGTTGAAATTTCGTCTTTTTGGTAGAAAGTCAATCTTCTTAGATGAAGATTCAACAATTTATTTGAAGACTTGCATATTTTGTAGAAAAAACTCTCTTGAAAAATTGAACTATATATTTTGAAAAATCATGTTTTGGTAGAAAATTATTCTTTTTGGTTGAGCATTTATTTTTGTAAAAAAATGCATCTTTTTAAATAAAAATTTATCTCTTTTTGTAGAAAATCTTTTTGGTTGAAAATTCATCTGTCTTATTATTGGCAATTCAATATATTTATTTTATTTAAAGCAATTTATTCCCCTATTGTACTCATATTTTCGTGACAAAATTACCCGAGTTTCTCCTGTTTTGAAAACATTTTGGACTGTGAAATATGAAATAAAAATAATAATTGAAATTAATAATAAGCGAAATGACTTAATTAATTCAAAGAGAATGTACTTAAGAAATAAAAATACCCAACGTTATAACCGGTTAACATCCAGATCGTCAATTGTAAGGGTTCTAAATTGAAATGGCTCATTCTCGAAACGTGCACTTTTTACATTGAAAGTAATTCAGAAATTAAAATCGTCTCGATTCGCCATCCTTGCCCGCATCGCATTTTTTACTTTATTTTAAATAATAATAAGGCTCCAGATGAAAAAAAGATATAGAATTATTTCACTGGTCGTTCGGGCTTTGAACGTTCAAAGGACTCCCTTCACTCACAGTGAAATACATTTTTTTCCTCATTTTTGCATCCGGCGTCTTAATTTGAGTTTATCTTCTTACTTATGATACTTACCAGAATTGTTTTTTTTTCGGGGCACACTTCGCACATGATCTAAATAATTAAATGCCCCAAATTCCACACGTTGCGTCTAATTGGTCTAAGTAGTAGCAATGAGGTATATGAGGTGTTGTGTACGGAAGTTTTAAAAAATGGGTGTAAATAAGGTTAGAGCTGGCGCTAACCGCTGAAGATAAAACCGTAAAACCGGCCGCGGCCTCAGCTTAATCTCATCCGACTCGTGCTCGATAACCTCTACCTTTACGTTTTCTTCATATTTCTCCATACCGCCGTTCATTCATCAGAATTCTCTTCCATTCTCAATGAAACTGACTTCAGCTTATGTGCCAAAGCTTATGGGCTTAAGGCCACAGCCTTGTCATGGAAAGTGAATTGAAAGGTAGTATATGCCATCAAATAAGGGCCTAACCCGCAAAGTTTCATAAATGAGATTATTGGCTCAAAAAATCAAAACATTTCAATACACATTCTAACGGAACGATTTTTTTTTTTATATTCTCCTTTTTTAATTTCTTTTCCTTAGCATAAAGCTGAACCGCTAATTACGGCTGACAAGTTTTGGAACGGAAAGCAAATCCTCTGTTTAAAAAAATTAAAAATGGGAGTTTTGAGGACGTTTTTTGTAATAAAATATTTTTTTATATCTACTCAGAAGTTTAATAGTTTGAAAGGAAATTCTCACTCTTTTTTTTATTTTTATTTCTTTCTTTTTATTGAAAATTGACTTTTTTATTACTGTCCAAAGTTAAAAGAAGGTTCCGACTTACTTCAAAAGAACTATCTTTTTTTTAAGTACAAAAAAATCGATTTTTAAAGATGTTCTTGTCTCTTCTGTAAAACTGTGAAAATATGGGTTAGCACCTTATGATATGGTACCTTTAATTATTGTCCTGTCTTACCTTTGCCTTCTCCGAGCGAGTACATTAAATTTAAATATTCAAGAATTCGGATGAAGAAACTACGAGTTCCTTTATCTCTTCAGAAGCTGTAGAAACTACATTTTTTCGAAACCGGTTTTCTCGCCGGAAGATTTCATCACCCGATTATAGACGTAACTTAAGTTTGCAACGCTTACAAACGAAAATAAATTTTTGTTTTTTATTTTCTATATAATTTTTAAAGTGCCTGGGTGTGTAAAACTTAGGCAGCTATTAACAATTATTGGGATTAAACTAATTTTTGTTTTACCTGGCACCAGGTGAAAATAATCATTAAAAGAAATTTCGGAAATTTTATAATTATCATCTGAAAAAAAGTTTTAGGTGATTTTAAAGTGATGCCTTATTGATGGTAATTTGTGAGCTTTTTAGTAATTATTATAGACTGTTTTAGTTTTCTATTTATCATTCGAGAGGCGTGGAAATGAACCTCGTTTTTAATTTTACCTCTATTTAAAAAAATACTTTTTTGATTAATTTTTTGTTTGTTTAAAGCAGAAATTTTACAATTGCAACCTTAATATTTATACAATCTTACAGTTACAATTTAATAATTTTTAATTAGGTACACTGTATTCTTGATGTAATATGACTGCACATTCATTCCCCTATTACCCTTTTCTACCCTTTTTTTAACATTTGGTGGAAATTTTAACTATTTCGTTATATTCACTTTTTGGTATTTTTGGCTTAAAAAGTCAACTATTTGGTTTTTGTTTGAAGTTTCACATTTTTTATTCTAAAATTCGACCATTTAGTTTAAAAATCATATTTTTAGGTTAAAAATTCATCATTTTAGGTTCAAAATTTTTGAAAATTTATCTCTTGCTTGAAAGTTTACCCTTCTTAGTTGCAAATAACTTTTATTTTTCAAGATTCATCTTCCTGGGTTTCAAAGTCAACAGTTTTCTAATCTTTTTTGGTTGAATTCAAATGATTTATGTTTAAAATTGACATCTTTTTTTGGGAGAAAATGTTTTTTTCACTGAAGACTTGTCTCTTTGGTAGAAAACTTAAATATTTTGCTTAATCTTTTCGGTGATTTTTTTTCTGTTATGCTGTGCAAATTCCAAAGATTTATTAATTATTTAAACATCAACTAAAAATTCCACCGTTTGGTTGAAAATTCGTGCAATGTGTTGAAAATTCGTCTTTTTCGTTGAATTAAACTGTTGTTTATTTAGAATTAAATTCTTCTGTGAATGAAATGTTATATATTATATTTTTTATTTATAATTCATACATTTTTAATCGAAAATTAATATCTTTTGGTAGAAAATCTGTTTTGTTTGAAAATTCTACTATCTTTGATTGAAAATGCATCATATTTCGACTTTCAGTTTCTTGAATATAAAACGTTTAGTATTAAATTCAAAGAGGTATCTACGTTAATTTTATTTGAATGAATTTATTCTTAAATTTTTCAAGATTTTAATATCGAAATTTTAAACATTAAATTTGTTTAACCAAGAAATCTTTAGTTTTGTAATTTGTTATGGTCAATAATAATTTATTTCTTAAATTTGAGTCCTAAAATTTACGATTACCGAATCTGGTTCCTCTTAACAAAAAATTGCCACTTTTTAAACTTTTTTGTGACACTCGTAGTTTAAAGCCTCTTCTAAATCAAAAGCACCTTCTCAAATAAATTTTTTTCTGCCTCTTGAAGATGAATTGGTGTGTCGAAAAATTTATTCCACCTAAATGAGACATCATTCTAGGCGTATTTTTACACATTATAGTGGGTAGAATAAACTACACAAAAATTTACTCACTATTGAACTAGTTTTTTTGTTTCGTGCCAAAAGATGTTGAATGACGCCTACGTTTGATGAAGTCAACGAAGCTAACTGCTTTGCGAGTACTATATTTTGTAAATAAACACCCACTTGATGAAAGCAGATTCGCCTCTTCTAAAAATATATGATTGCTTCGAATTTATAAAGTCGCTTTGAATCCAGTCAAAAGAAATTATTCCATCTGGATTTTTTTTTATTTATCACTTTCTCTTTTCTATTAATCTCAACTAGTATTTGCAAAAAATTTTGAAAACATCCTGATATTCCTGATGGAGGGTTTTGGTAGCAAAGGATAAATAAAACGTGTTTTTTTTTCGTTGATTTAAGTACACTATTTGCGGTAGAGATTTAAGGACAGTCAGAATTGTGAATGACATACAGACGAGGAAATTACTCTTTTTAGATGTTTGACAAAGCTGATAGTATAATAGAAGTAGCTAGCAAACATTTTAAATTCATGAACTCTGTTTTGCTCAAATTCTTTGAATTAGATTCTCTTTTGCACGTGAAGATCATAAGGAATCATATTTTAAATTAGATTCGTATTTTTATTATCTAAAAAATTTCAGGGTTTCTACAGGTGACGGTATGTAAGGGATTTTTAAAACTGGTAAAAATCAGGGTTTTTGGTTTAAAATACAAGTTTCTTTTTGGTTGAAAGATAATGTTTTTAACTAAAATTTTAACAATTCCATTTTTGACTGAAATTTGATAGTTTTTAGTTGAATGTACGTCTTTTTTTGTTGAAAATTCACTTATTTAGCTTTTAACTCATTTTATTGATTGAATATTCTACTCTTTGGTGGAAAATTGAACTATTTTTTGTTCCTTTTTTGTAGAGAATTCATCTTTCCTGGTTGAAAATTAAACTAATAGGTTCAAAATTGCAGATTCAGAAGTTTGGTTGAAAATAATTACTTTTTAGTGAAAATTAATTTTTATCTGAAAATTTAAATATTCCATTTTTTTCCATTTTTATTTAAAATTCAGTTTTTTTTATTGAATATTAATCATTTAAGTAAAAAATTTACTTACTTGGTTTAAAATTGATCTATTTTGTTGAAAATTCGTATTTTTTTTTTTAATTTAAAAATTACACTTTAACTTTAAATGTAACTTCCATTTTTGTTTGAAAATTGAAATTTTTTTAGGTAAACATTCATTAAATTTGCTGGAAACTAGTCCTTTTGAGTTTAAAATTTATTTTATTGGTAGAAGATGTATATTTTCATGTTTAAAACACATTTTTTGCAGGAAATTCGCCTTTCTGGTTTTTAAAATACAACATTTTGCGATGCATTTTGGAAAAAAATTTATTTTTTAATTTAAAAATCTTCCTGTTTCGGTTGAGAATTCAACTAATTGGCTGAAAATCTGTATTTTGCTTTATTTTGTATGTTTATTGTCACAGAAAGTGTTTAAAATATATGTAGAAGAAAAGTCTTTTTTGCATTAACATTTTTGTAAGATATTTTTATATATAAAAGAAAAATTTGGAACGGTCCAAGAAAATAAAAAAATTGGTCCGGCAAAGTCAGCAGAATGTCAGGGAACTTCGAAATTGAGATTTTGTAGCAACCCTAAAATGCCTATTGAGGTAAATCTTGATTTAAAGATATATTTAAATTTCAATTCTTTTCGGAGAGTAACGGTTGAAAAATTGTTTTGAACGGATCTCTCTAATTAGAATCTACACTCTAAGGCAAATAGGATCTTGAAGACGTTTGCATATTTGTACAAATAAAAGTGTTTCTAAGATTTAAATACTAATAGGCTGAGTCTTTGACGGAATTTGCGAAAAAGTTGCGACAACGAAATTCGACCAATCAGGTGACAGTTCGGTTTGGGCCTTTACCTTTTTGCCTCGGTCACATTCGGTTCTAACGAAGCAAAGGTTACCTCGGACGAAAAACAGATTAACGCTCTCTATTCTCCCATAGCAACAGGCTGCTTTCGTCTTATCTTTCTCTCTATACAAAAAATTGGCAAAAAAACAGTCCAGGGATAAGAGAAGTCGCAAATAATGAATAAATTAAATGCTCTTTGACCACCTACTCCGCAATACTTTGAAAGTGAAAATATTAATTGCAAAAATTCTTTAATTAGAGTTCTAAACAATTTGTTTAATTATAATGATAAATTAAAAATTATATTAAACTTTAAACAATTGTATTTTAAGATCAGATATGAATAAGTTGACAAATTTTGATTCAGGTTCAACAATAATTTTTATAAATAGTTTATGTAGTAATACATACACATATATATATATATATGTTTGTGATTGTTCGTGATTTTTTAGGCATGATACTATCTAAAAAAAACGAGGTCACTTCTCTAAATGTTAATCGTTGAGAAAGCGAGGACCACCGATTGCAGATAGTTACTCAAATCTAGTCGCTTGTTGCTATGCGGTAGTTAAGATGCATCAGATCGAGTTCAGAATAAGCATTTTGGCATTTGTGAGTTGAATAATTCATAAAGAGTAAATGACCCCGAATTAGTTGCTATTCTCTTCTAATCAAAAACCTTATCCAAAACGTCCTTGGGTATCAGATAGTACGTCATCGACGAGAACTTACCTCCTAGTCAATTATTAGTCACCCAGGAATTTTTTCAAATCATACAATTAGTCGATCTCATTTTGGGAAGAAATCAAATCTGAACCCTTTTCGTTATTTAGTCATTTTTTTACTCAACTTTTTTATATTTATTTGTATTTCTGATCAGGATGGGAAAACCAGGAGATCCTGCTGATTTTATTCAGAAATAGGGAAAAACCCGTTTTAAAGCTTGAAATTTCAGAAAAATATTTATTTTTCTGTCGTTATTGATAATTTGAAAAATGGATTGATACAAACTTATGAAGAAAGTACAGGGTTGATAATTGAAAGAGTCAGAGTTAAAAATTTATCTTCTTCAATCGAAAATTCAACTATTTGATAGAAAATTTCCGTATTTTGTTGAAAATTTTTTTTTTTTTTAGCTAGAATATTAATCTTTTTTGTGACTGATTCATCTTTTTGGTTGAAAATTAACTTCTTTGTTTGAAAATTTAACTACTAAGCTAAAAATTTCTTTAAAAATTTAAATATTTGGTTGAAAATTCATGTATTTTGTTAAAAATTCATCTTTTGTGGTTGAAACTTAATTTTCTTCATGGAAAATTTATCTTTTCGGTCGAAATTTTTTTTTAACATTAATTTTTAACTGAAAATTTAAATATTACATTTTTTTCATCGAAAAATAATATTTTTTAATACTAGATTAAGGTGCAGTGAAATTGATTTTAACTGAAAGTTATTTGCAAATGGATTTTTTTTAATTGCAATTTTTTGGCATCATTTTTCTATGTTATCAATTTTTAACGAAATAAATAATATAATTTAATTTAAATTTTAATAATTTTAACAATTTTAATAATAATTTAAATTTTGGAAACTTGAAACTTCGTAATGAGATTATTTGGCACTTAGTCGTTTATAATTTCAAATTTGTCAATAATAACTATTGAATTATTAAATTTATTAATATTCATTAGAAACCTACAAGAAGCATATGTATTGAAATGCCCAATTTTTTAATTTTTAGCAGTTCGACTTTATAAGTAAATAATAATCTAAAGTTAAACTTTCAAGATACACAAATTTTAATTATGCTAAAAGAATTTAAAAATATGTATATAATGATATTTTCGGCAAATTTTGTAGTTAAAAATTAATTAAACCGAAAAATATACCTTTAAAAAAAATTCGACGGTCTATTATTTAAGGCACGGTCTAAAATTGTTCATAACTTTTAGTTCAAATTTCTTACACTGCAGCTTGAAAAGTGATTAAAACAGAAAAATGTGATTGTTTTTATACATAAAAGAAAAAATTATAACGCGCAGGGATAATGAAAAAAAATTGGCCGAGCGAAAATCAAGGAATTTTGAAATTAAGATTTTGTAGCAACCCTAAAAATATTAAAGTTTTGAGAAATTAAACAAATAAACCACATGGAAATTTAATTTGTATTGTAATCAAATAATAATATTTAAAAATTAGTTAGGCTA